>JAOVVI020003286.1:0-17810 GCA_028571085.2 Nepenthes alata | reverse complement strand
GTGGTGCTTACGGAGTACCTCGAACGACTCTTCCAAGTCACGAATGTGGTCACCGGTGACTTTGCTCTTGACGAGCATGTCATCGACGTAGACTTCCATACTTTGACCGATCTGATATTCGAACATCTTGTTGACTAGCCGCTGGTAGGTTGCTCTAATATTCTTAAGTCCGAAAGGTATGACCTTGTAGCAGTAGGTGCCCTGGTCCGCCATGAACGAGGTATGCTCATCGTCTTCTCGACTCATTCAAATCTGGTTATAATCCGAATAGGCGTCCATGAAGCTTAGCAGCTCATGTCCAGCCGTGGAGTCAACCAGTAGGTTGATCTAGGGTAAGGAAAAACTGTCCTTTGGGCAGGCTTTATTGACATCGGTAAAATCGACGCACATCCGCCCATTTTCGTTGCTTTTTTTCATGAGGACGACATTAGAGAGCAAGTCTGGAGATTAGACTTTCCTAATGAAGCTAGCGTCTAGCAGCTTCTTCACCTCTCGGATGGCGATCAACTTTTTGACGGAGTGGTTTCTCTGCTTCTGCCTAACCGGTTTTCGGTCAGGATCAAGGCCAAGCTTATGGACCATTACTTCGGCCGGAATTTCAGGCATGTCTGCCGGTGTCCAAGCAAAAAGGTCTGCATTCCTTCGTAGGAACGCGATCAGCTCATCGCGCAGTAGCTCGGTGAGTGAGCCGCCGATCTGTACACACTTATCCGGTTCTTTCGGATCTAGTGGGATTAGATCCGTGGCTTTTTCAGGTTGTGCTTGTTGGAGGGTTGTCTCATCCTGATGGTCGAGTTCTCAACTGTTTTAGTACTGCCACTTGGGACAATATGGGTCATATAACAGGTCCGCCCAGTGACTTGGTCCCCCAGAACTTCTCCGACACTGTAGGGCGTTGGGAACTTTATTTTAAGGTGTGGAATTGATGTGACCGCTTCAAACACCGTTAAGCACGGTCTGCCTATTCTCGCGTTGTAAACGGAGGGTAGATCAACTACCAGAAAGGTAAGCATGCGACTTGCTGTTTTCGGATGGGTGCCCAAGGTGATTTCCAGTTGGATTGTCCCTTGAACGGGTACCGGTTCATTGTCAAGGCCGTATAAAGGTCCTTCAGTGGATTTTAATTGATTCTTTGTTAGGCCTAATTTAAAGAACGTATTCAAGTAAAGCAAGTCCTTAGAGCTTCCATTATCAATAAAGACTCGTTTCAGCTGGTAGTGCATACTGCCATCTGAAACGAGAGCCGAGATTACAAGGGGGTCAGCATGGGGGGACATTACAGGATTTGAGTCACAATCACTGAACCTAATCACATTATCTACTGTGCGCGGCTTCTTCTTCCCAGTCTGCTGCTCATTGCTGTCAGTCGGATTCTTGACAGGTCGGGTGGTGACCATATTAACCACCCCCGCCGTAATCCTATTCCGAGGCGGAGAAGGCTCCTTGCCCACTTCTGCCGCCATTCCAGAAGTCTGTCCAGGCCCCTTGACGAAGTGGGTGAGATGTCCCCTGCAAACCAACTTTTCTATTTTCCTCTGCAACGTCTTACAGTCTTCGGTTGAGTGGCCAGCAGAGTAATAGTAGTCATAGTACTTTGACTAGTTCCCAGAGTCCTTAAGTATTTTTGGCCACTTCAAAAACTTTTTCCTACAGATCTGCATGAGGATGTTGGAGCGCATGTTCGTCAGGGGCGTGAAAGTGGTGGGCCCGTAGTCCTTGCGTTTTGGGGGCCCAGTCCGGCGCTGCTTCTGGCGGGAGTGTTATCCGCCCATGAATGTTCTCGTCCCTTCTCCAGGGAACGACCGAGGCTGATCCGTCCATCTTGGACGTTTTGTCTCGTTGGCATGTTCTGCTACAGCGTAGGCCCTGGTGATAGATTCCGCCTTACACAATGTCTGAGGATTTTTATGGGCCAGGTGTTTGAAAAAGTTACCGTAAGTCGGCGCTCAGATGAAGCTGCCCAACTTCATCTCCTCAGTAATTCCGGGGATCCTTCTGGCCTCCGCCACGAAGCGATCCAGAAAACACCGTGGGTTCTCTCCCGATTTCTGCTTTATGTGGGAGAGATGCCACGGCTGCTTCTCTTCCCGTCGGCTCGAGGTGTACTGAGCCAGGAAGAGGTCCGTGAGCTCACGGAATTTGCCGACAGTGCCTAAAGGGAGATGGTGAAATAAGATTCTGGTGTGTCCTTTCAGGGTGAGTGGAAAGCAGCGACACATCGCTGAGTCTTTCAGCCCTTGTAGACTCAGATGGGTACGAAAGTGATCTAAGTGGTCGACCGGATCACTACTCCCATCGTATGAGTCAAGAGATGGCATCTTGAACTTCATTGGGATTGGACGGTTTAGGATCTCAGTAGTGAAAGGAGACCTGTCCAGGTCGATGGCGTGCTCGTCATTCGAGAACATGCGGTTCCAAATTTGGTCAACTCGCGGATCGGCGCGAGTGGCGTTGGCTGATCGTTTGGAGTTGAGGTCATCCCTCAACTCCGTCTTGTCCCTGGAGGGTTCAGCAGCCGATTTGCTGCTGCCTCCAGTGGATCTTATAATCCCGGAGGCTCGCTCCTTGACTGTGTGGTGGTATTCTGCCCAAGAGTATCAGAAATTCTTTTGCTCTGGGCTATCTCTCGGGGACGTGCCTCCCGAAGCGTTCTACTGGCCTGTTTTGGCCAGAAATACGGGAGGACGCCGATGCTGGATTGTTTCTGGTCTTCTGAGGCCTCTTGGCCGGTATCTTTTTCCTCTGGTCACCCCTTCTGGTAGCAGGGGCAGGGATGGCCGTTGGTGGAGCCGCCTGCAATCGCAGCTCGTTCTGAGTGTAAAGTATTTAAAGCAGGCGATTGTTGGCCTGCATCTGCTCCACTAGTTGTTGAAAATAAGACGGTGGAACTCCGCTAGTGGCCCCATTGACCAGGACATCAGCAGCGTGGTCCTGATCGGGGTTAGCAGTTTCTCTAGCGGGATCGCTAGCTTGGGCTCTTGTGTTCACCATGGTAGAAGTAGAATGTGACAGAGAACTTGTGCAGATTTTTGTGGTAGGCTTTTTATAAGCACTTCCCACAGACGGCGCCAATGATGCGTCCCTGGATCCAAACTTCGAACATATTCGGGTGATCCTCTTCGTTGCGGCTCCGGCTCTATTCCCTGAGTTGGACCCTGCACACCACTAAGCAGATCGGGAGGTCAGCGTGTCGGCGGCATGTAATCCCACCGAAAATACTCTGACGCTTAAGTTAGTCGAACAATCTCTTTAAGAATGAAACTGAAAAGCTTGAGAGTAAAGAGAGAGTGAGAAAGTGTGTGTTTTTTGAGATGTAAGAAAGATGCAATGTCTTTTTTGGATCTGGAAGGTGAAAAGGTAGTAAACGGGCGTGAGCTCGTTTGTTGCCTTGGAAGTTGCCTGTGTTTTAGTTCACAGTTCTGAGAGTTTGGTCCCCAGAATTTGTCCTTTTCACAGTGTTTTGATTGAATGCCTAAAAGAGAGCCTCTCCAGAATGATGATTCTAGGATTTATTTTATGGTTGAGAGGGTGATCCTCCTTCTTTGGAAGGTACGATCCCCTCTGTCCACCTTGACAGGCTTACCTTCTGGAGCAGACGTCGGTTGCCAAGCTGATCGTGATTGTTTCCTTATGAAGCGACCAACAGCTTTCCAAATCGGTTTCTTTCCTTCCCAGCATATTACCGTTGGAGTGCCCCAATTGGCAAGGAATTGAAAAAATTTGGCGTCTTCCTTATTTAAAGGGCGCCAATCTTGTCTATGTCCTTTTTAGGTGTCAACTCAGATCGTGGAAGATGTTTAGAAAATTGTGGTTGGCCGTCTAATGAGTCGTGGGTCCAAACAGAGCAGGCCCATTACTGTAGAAAGGGGTCTATGGGCCCAATGTGTAGAGCGCGGACGGTCAACGCCTGAGTTGACCATCTGCGTGTTGGCCGCCTTCGTGGAGAACGAAGGGAGAGTGGCTAGCGATCCATTGATGGGTTGTGGCCCAAAATGAAATAAGCACATCACTGTAGCAAAGCCTCTAAAGGCCCAATCAAACTGCGCATGGGCGGTCAACATTGCGTTGACCGTCTGCGAGCAAGTTGGCCGCCAAGACGGTCAACGCCAACGTTGACCGTCTTGGGCTTTCCAGTTCTTGGGCTCGTCTTCTCACTGGGCCGTAAAGCGTTGACTGACCTTCCTGGGCTTCCGTTGACCTTTTTTTAGGCCAACTCATTATTGGTGTACCTATCAAGTTCTTTATTTTTAAAAAAAAAATCATATTTTTTATAACGTTTATAATATAAAGCAACGGTTAAGTGTATTTTTGCATTTATTTGTGCATAAAAGTGACCTATTTTTAAATGATTAAAATCGTGTTATCAACGATAAAAGCCCTCATGATTCTCAACTGTTTTTTTTTTTTTTCGTTTATTATCAATTTTACTTTATTATTTTTTTTTTCCTGTATAAAAACAAGTTATTTAAATTTCTTGTAAAATAATTTTAAAATTGGCTTTCACTTTTAAAGTGTATATTTTTGAATTTTTCGACATTATATTCATACTACTACTGTACGATCCAAAATATGATCCTTTTTTTATTATTATTATCTTTCAAAAAAAGAAGGCTGTAATTAAATTAAATATTGACGATAGAATTTAAAAAATATGGAATATTTTTTTTCCGAAAATTAAACTAACTTTTGTACGGAATGTTTTCAATAAACCGCTCTATTAAGCCAGAAAAATCAATAATAACCTAAAACCGGCAATTAATGCGTATATTAAACTCGGTTAACTTAATTATAAAAGCCTTTATTTTCAATATTTACACTCGCCTTCATTGGCATTTTAAATAAATAATTAATTAAAATAAGACAAAAATAAAAAAAAAAATCCAAAACACTGTATCACACCCAAGGGAAATTAAAAACAAAAACAATTTACTTACCACAAAAAAAAATTAAAGCAAAACCCATAACAAAAATACAGTTAAAATTGAATATATATCTGTATTAGATATATTTAATGACAAAAAATTTTAAAAATTATAAGTTGATAAAATTATATTAGTCATATATTAGCAAGCATATCGACTATATAGACTGATATAAAAAAGTAAGTCGTGATATTATCATAATATTAAAAAATATCGTTATTTAAAATCTTGATATTGATACATACTGGTCGATATTTATAATAACAATTAAAATTAATTAAATTAGTAAAGACCTCGAGTGCAAAATTTTATTAAGCTAGCTCGATGAATGAATTATATTTGTGTAACTCTTTTAAAATTATAGGTTGGACAGGTCGGACACGATATCGATAACCTTAGATTTTTAATGAGCTCGGACTTGCTCTTGAACTCTTTTATTTACAAATATTTTGGTAAGGTTTATTATGCAAATCAACGGTCAAATACATTTTGTATTTATTTTAATATGAAAAACCATTGAAAATTTATTTTATCATTAATTCTATTCCATGCAAAAAATAATATTATCAAAATTTGTTCTAATTTTTTTGTTTTTTAAAAAATTGACTTTCACTTTTAAATTTTATATATATATATATATATATATTGTATTTTTGTCATCATATTTTTATTACAACACGATTTAGAATATGATTATATTTTATTTTGTTTTAGTGAAATAAGACTAGTATCAAAGATAAATACTTATAGTATAATTTTAAAAATAGTTAAAAAATAAACTTTAAAAAATGAAAATATTTTTTCTCTAATAAAACTAATTTTTGCATGGAATGTTTGTGGGACTCCAGTTCCGGTCAATCGTGCTTGTCAGCTTTCATCACCGCAGCTTTGGCGACCCGACTGAATGAATGCGGTGACGCGTTCACCGATCGATGGATTCTTTTTTACATTGATTAGTCGGACCAAACGGAGAGACCAATGCTACTCATTCTGTTCTCAGCTGCTTTGTATCTTTATCGGGTACATCCCATACATACAAAGACTGGAGGTCTACTTCTTCTATTGATTTGAATGTATTTACAAGCTACAACGTAGGCCGTGGAGCGAGCCTTGGTGCGTATCTTAATGCATGTATTTAATTTATTCGGAGCTATTAGAGCGGGATCCACTTTTTGGGGAATATGAGTCGAAGCAATAACAAGAATAATTCTAGTGGACCCTCTTTCACAATCCCTGGAGAGATAGTTCACTAATAGACCGAGGGATAAGCGCTTACCAAAGAATAGAAAGGGAAGACATGTTGGTTCGAGAACCCGTTAGTAAAAGGAAAGAGGAGGTCCTAATTCTGGGACGGAGCCGTATGACGCGAGAGAGCCATAATGATCAAATTTGAGATTGGTGTATCTTCTTAAAAAGATATACTTAATAGATTTTGATACGTTTTGGATCCAAATTTTAAATAAATTCAAGTTAAATTGACCGTTTGGATCCGATTTCGTCCACTAAATTTGGATCATGCATACCACAATTACAAATAAGAGGTCAGGTGACGGCGAAAATTATCCCACCGAAAATACTCTGACGCTCAAGTCAGTAAATAACCTTTGAATTAGAAAGGTAAAAGTAAAGAATGCAAGGTGAATGTAGAGAGTGTTTGTGATAGGAGAGTGCTCTTGTTTAGAGAGGTTTTGGTGGCTCGTAAAGAGTATTGACTCTAAGCATTGTGTTCGTTGGGAACATAGTGACAAAGAGAGAGAGAACGTTCGTATTCTGAAAGCGTGTGAGCATCTTGTAGCCGAATGAGAGCGTGCCCTGGAGTGAGGACTTCATGGCCTTTTATAGTTGCTGTACTGGACGGCCTTCCTTGTACAGAAAGATTTGATTCTCGCGCACTATTGGGATCACTACCTTTTCTGACGTGGAGCTTTTATGGCAATAACAGTCGCTGAATTGATTACTTTCCTCCTACGTTCTGTAACCGCTAGAATTTCTAGCAGATAGGAAAAGGATTCTGGCACCTTCCTTTTGGGATAAGTATTGAATGTGCTGATGACCGTTATAGTAGAGATTGCCTTCTGTGGAGAGCATGAAATTAGGGGAGAAGACCGTTACTGGTCAAAAACGGTCGCGTGGGCAAAATTGGGCTTGGCCCACTTGAGGCCTGGCTTTTAGACGATCAACTGGTATTACTGCAGGTTAATGAAAGCGTTGATTGCCTCAAAAGCAAGTCATCTGTCTAGCTCTTGGGCTTCTCCTGGCTCATTTACCATTTCATCTGGTCAACGATGTGCGTTGGCCGTCCAGGTGTAAATGGGCGTTGCAGATTTAGACTATTCCTCATTCTTGAGCCAGCCTATTACTGGCATATCCATCACTAACCCCCCATACTAGTGGTTTGGGACTTCGACCTCCAACATGTTCGAGATGGGTTGCAAGTGGCTTGATTATCTACCTAAGGTGACCTGGTGAGGAAACTGGTAAAGACTCTTCATCTGCTGATCGTTTTGCGTACGGTTGCTGACCAAAGAGTCAAGATCCGGAGAACTGTTTTAGAAGTTCATTGACCGGATTCATTGATCGTCTAGGCCATAATCCGGAGAACTGGCGAAAGAAGCATTGACCAGATTTATTGACCGCCTGAGACAAAATTTGAAGAACTGGCGAAGGAAGCGTTGACCTAATTTGTTAACCGCCTTGGCCAAAATTCGGAGAACTGGCAAAGAAAGTGTAGACCAGATTTGTTGACCGCCTCAACCAAAATTCGGAGAACTAGCAAAGGAAATTGAAATGACGCGTCATCATGTCGCCGAACTGCCAGTCAAAAAGTTTGCCACGTGTACCCAAGCAGTGAGTTTGTGATCCTAGTAATTAATGCGCAAGAGAATCTAATTCAACTGCACCCGTTTAGAAAGCGACACGTGTTAGTAATGATGGGTGCACGTTTACAAGACGGTTCTCCTTCTCCTGCATTCACATTCCTTTAAATGGTCCGTCCGTTACTTTCAAACTTCCCACGCTTTCCTTCAACTTTCATTTTTGAAAATTTTGAAGTGTTTTGCAACCTTCTTGCTTCCATTTTCATGACTCCCTCTGTAACCCAGATTGCTTTCATGATCAAAACTGACGAAGTGAGGGAGTTATATATTGAGTACAACATTCCTAAGGCGATCGTCTTCAAGGTACCCGGTGAGGAAGACAGGGCGTGCTACCCTCCTGAGGGCTGCATCACCATATATGATGCCTACTTGAGGAGTGGGTTACGTCTCCCAATTCTTGATGAGCTGCCGGATATCTTGACCGCCCTTCAAATCTCCATAGCACAATTTCACGCCAATGTTGTGCGCTACTTGTGTACACTCTACATCTTTCTCCGCCAGCATTCGAAGTTGCTGACGGTGGAGGCGGTCAAGGTGATGTTTCAGTTTGTCCAGGGCAGAGAGTGGATGTCCCTATCCCCACGAGGACTCCAAATCAGCAGTGCTATATATGATTTTTTGAAGAACTGGAAGAACCAGTTCTTTTATATTCATATTGATTCGACCTGGCCCTTGGCCAGAGATTGAGGTAGGGTGCCTGATATTTACACTGGGACACCCACTGCCGAGGAGACTGTCGTGGTGGAGCCGCGTTTGGAGCTGGTAGAGGGCCACCTTCCTGAGTTCCGGAGAGACCACTTGGTTTCTCGTGAGGAGGCTAAGAAGGTACGGTGGGGACCACCTTCTCCAGTGCAGAAGATAAAGGTGCCTTCCAGCAAAAGGAAGGCAGGTGCAATTACAATTGGGTATGCTAGCACACCTTCCATCGAGGAAGCTACTAAAAGTCTAAGGAAGAAGAAGACAGCAACGGTGATGCCTTCTTCTTCTTCCTCCACGGAGCCAGACTACATTGTGGTTGGGTGATTCACTGGGACCGAAAATAGCTCCGGTGCAGGTGGAGTTGAGGCTATTGTGGAGGCATATAGGGCCAGGTTGTGCTCCGCTGTGAGTTTTGTCATTCTCATTCTGCCATAGCCGGAGCACCTGGCGGTGCCGTCGGAGTTACCAATGGAGCTTTCAGCTGAGTAGGTTATTGGGTTGCCTGTGGAGCCAGCCACCGCAGAGCTCCTAGAGGTGCTTGCAGAGCTTCCCGTCACGTAGGCCACTGAATTATCTGAGGAGTCTATTGCTAGTGAGCCTCAAGAGACGCTTGAGGTGCCAACCGTCGGAGAACCCCAAGAGGCGGTTGGCATCAGCGTTGAGCTAACAGAGGAGCCTGCCGCAGGAGAGCCTGTTGAGACGATGGACCTCACGACGGACTTGCTAGGGGAGCATGCGGCGGAGTTACGGGGGGAGCATGCTGCAGAGGCCACTGCTGGGCCTATTTAGGAGATTTCTGTCTCTAGTCCTTCGCTGCCAGGTCCAAGGTCACGGAGCAGGCCAGTGAGGCCGGTGCATAAAGTCTAGTAGGTAAACCTTCGTAATTTTTCTTCTTCTTTTTCTCTCCGTTACTAATACTTAGCGTTTTTACAGTGGGAGAAAATTACGAGTGCAGTCACAAAGGGACTACACCAGTGGGACTTGGTGATCTTTGATTGAGATAAGAAGATCGCCTGACTCGAGGAGGAGATGAAGCTGCTGAGGGCAGAGCACCAGGAGGGCACAGCCGCTCTCTAATCCGTGTTGTCAAGTCTAAAAGTGGAGAATACTAGACTGAAAGAGGATAATGTCCTGTTGAGATAGGTTGTGCTGTCAAGTTTGGAGGAGGAGAATGCCAAACTGAAGGAGGAGAACATCCGGTTAAGAGAAGACAATGACCGGGCGATGAGGCGTATTGACCAACTCATGGGACAAATGACACCACTAGAGAACGAGTTGACTACTCATATACGCCCCCATGAGGTCTCCGACATGCTGGTGGCACGGTTGTAGGAAGGTGTCAACTTTTGCCGACACATTGCACGGTTGGTCGACCCCAACTTTTCAGTGGAGTATCTTGACCTATCAAACCGTTCTGCTGAGTGTCGTGAGAGCCTCATGGGATAATCCCGGAGTGATTAAGGGCCGCGACCTCCCCCACCTAGGAGCTCTACACTTCCGTAGATTTTGTACTTTTTGCTTTTTAAAATTATTGTAATTTTATAGATTTGATCAATAAAATGGGCGTTTTACTGATATTCTATGTCTTTTCCTTTATTACCATTTTTCAATTACTTGTTCTTGTGTTGGCCGGCCGACTTGGTGCGCTGCACGTAAGTTGGTCGTCCGTTTTCCTTGAGATGTTTGTAGCGCTCTCTGATTGACTTAAGTCCTATAGTAGACATCAAGGTGAATCCTGATGTCAGGTCAAGTCTATTTTATACTCGTTCGTGAGTAGAGGCTCGGTGGCGCTACCCAAGTGGGAACTTGGGCGGCTAGCTTTTGGATGGAGTACTTTTGCTCCTGTCGACCGTCGTTGACTGACTACGCTATCTCCTTGTGTAGAAGGTTGTCAAGTATACTGTTTAAATCCCCTAAGATTTTGACCGCGAACAGGCCACTTGGATAATCAAGGTTTAATCCGACCGTTAATAGGCTGCTTGGATGACTAAGGTTTAATTCGACCATTAATAGGCCGCCTGAATTATTAGGATTTAATTCGACTGTTAATAAGTCGCATGGATGATCAGGGTTTAATTACGACCGCTTATGAGTCGCCTGAATGACTAGGGTTTAGTTACGAGTGGGCAAAAATTCGCTTGACTTAAAGGCAATCTAGGTCGTATAACCCTACAAACTAATACACATGCATATGGAACAGAGAAAGAACGAAGAGATGATATAGTGTAATGGATAAAATATTCTTTTACTAATAGTAAACATTATGTACGTTTACAAGTATACGCATGGACGACCTACTTGTGCCCTTATTGGAAGTAGCGCTTGAGGTGGATCGTGTTCCACGTCTGTGGAACCAACTTGCCGATCTGGGTTCGGAGTTTGTAAACTCCATTCCACAGAATGGCTAAGACTAGAAAAGGGCCTTCCTAATTTGGGAAAATTTTATTTCGGTTGGTAATCTTACCCGTAGCCTTGATACTTCGTAAGACCAAGACTCCAACGTCAAATTACCGCGCTTTTACCCTCTTGTTATAATAGTGGGTGACTCGTTATTGGTAGGTTGTCGTTTGTATTTTGGCAACGTCGCGAGCTTTTTCTAGCAAGTCGAGGTATTCTCTGATTTTCTAGGAGTTACCTTATGGGTCGAAGGACCCAACCCTAAGACTTGAAAACCCAATCTCAATCGGAATTACTACTTTAGTTCTGTAGTAGAGACTGAAGGGTGTCTCACGAGTCGGTTCCCTTGGAAACGTCCGGTAAGACCATAAGATGGAGGGGAGCTCATCGACCCAGCAGCCCCCTGCGTCCTCCAACTTGGTCTTCAGACCATAGAGTAGCGTGTGGTTCGTGACCTCCACCTATCCATTGGCTTACGGGTACGCCACCGAAGAGTGGACCAATCTGATGTCTAGACTGGCGCAATACTTGGTGAAGGATTTTTCGGAGAATTGGATCCCATTGTCAGTCATGATGACTCAGCGATGCCAAATCCGTTGACTATACTCTGGCGGACGAATTCTAAAGTATTGTACTCAGTGATCTTGGCTAGCGGGGCGGTTTCAACCCACATGGTGAAGTAGTCGATACCCGTGATGATGAATTTTCTTTGCCCTATTGCGATGGGAAATGGACTGAAAACATCGGGCCCCCATTGCGCGAAAGGCCAAGGAGCTTGCATAGATCTCAACTTAGCGGGCGATTAATGGTGAAGATTACCGTAGAGTTGGCAATTTTCACACTTTTTCACAAAGTCGATGGCATCCTTCTTCATTGTCGGCCAGTAGTATCCCTGCCACATGATCTTAAATGCTAGGTGTTTTCCACCGATATGGATCCGCAGATCCCAAGGTAAATTTTGCTCAAGGTGTAGTCCGCCTCCTCAAGAGTTAAGCACCGAAAGTACGGAGTCGAGTAGCCATGGCGATATAGCCATCCATCAACTATGGTGTACCTGCCAACCATCTTCTTGATCTGCTTCGCTTCGTCCACGTTATCTAACAGTGCTCTGTCCACCAGGTATCTTTGGTAAGACGTCATCTAGCTTTTCGTGTTGGAGATTTGCATTGCTTCCTATTCCTCCGTGTTAGAAGTGCTCAAGACCTCCCGCATGTCCCTTGAGTATTGTTTTGGATTTTCGGCCGCCCCTACCCTGATAAGTTGGTCGACCTTCTAGTTTTCAGTTTTGGGGACGTGGACCAGGTCGAGCTTATCAAATCTCCGGATGGCGTCCTTTGTCTTAGCCAAGTATTTGGTCAAGTGATGGTTGCAACCCTCGAAACTCCCGTTTACCTATTTAACGACCAGCTTAGAGTCGTTGTAGATGGTCATTCGTCTGGCGGAGCACTCTTTTGCTAGTCTTATCTCAGCTTACAGGGTTTCATACTTAACAACGTTATTGGTGGCCGGGAAGTCAAGTTTGAGGGAGTAATTCACCTTAAACCCGTCTGGTGTCCTTAGAACCACTCCGGCATTGTTGTCTAAGTCCGTACACAATCTGTCCACATTGAGAACCTATCTAGCCCTTCCCCGTGTAGTCCTGCGTTCTCGGTGGGTTGTTCATCAAGAATTGGTGTTGTGGCCTCGACGATGAAGTCGGCCAGAGCCTGCCATTTGATGGCTAGTCTAGGCAGAAATTTAATGTCGAATTCTCCCAACTCGATAGCTCACTTAACCAGCCGTCCTGAAACGTCAAATTTTTTAAGTATGCTCTTCAATGGCTGGTCAGTCAGAACAACTACGCGATAAACCTGGAAGTAAGGCCTCAGTTTTCAAGTGAAGAAGACAAGTGCTAAGCCTAACTTCTTTGCGCGTCGGTAGCGTGTTTTTGCACTGGTCAACGTCTTGCTTACATAGTAGATCGGCCACTCAGAGTCAGAGTCCGAGCGTATGAGTACAGAGTTGAGAGCCACCTCCGACACTGTTAGGTAGAGATACTGCTCTTCTCTGTCCTTGGGTGACGTCAGCAACGACGGACTGGGCAAGTATTGCTTCAATTCATTGAAGGCTACTTGACATTCTATAGTCCATTGGAATCTGTTTGCTTTCGTCCCCCTCAAAACCCTGAAGAAAGGCTAGTATTTGTCCCCTGACATGGCCAAGAAGCGGGAAAAGGCTGAAAATCATCCAATTAGCCTCTAGATATCTTTGACACTCCGTGATGGAGTCATGTCTGTAAGGGCCTTGATCTTCTTCGAGTTTGCCTCGATCCCTTGCTGAGAAACGATAAAATCTAAAAACTTCCCTGAGGATACTCCGAAGATGAACTTAGAATGATTCATCTTCATTTGATGCACGCGGAGTACCTTGACGGACTCAACCAGATCGCGAATATGGTTATTGGTGGTCTTACTATTGACTAGCATATCGTTGACATACACCTTCATATTGTGGCCGATCTGCTTTTCAAACATCTTATTCATGAGCCTCTGATAAGTGGCACCCGTGTTCTTCAGACAAAAGGGTATCACCTTATAACAGTAAGTGCCTTGATCCGTCATAAATGAGGTGTGTTTCTTATCCTTTGTGATCATCCGAATCTAGTTGTAACCTGAGTACACATCCATGAAGCTTAGTAGCCCGTGTCCAGAGGTCGAGTCCACCAATAGGTCGATCATGGGTAAGGGGAAGCAATCTTTTGGGCAGGCTTTGTTAACGTCGGTGAAGTCAACGTACATTTGCCATTTCCTATTACTTTTCTTTACCAATATGACGTTGGAGAGTCAGTCCGGGTATTGGACTTCTCTGATGAAGTCGGTGTCCAGCAGTTTCTTTACCTTCTCCCGGATGACGATCAGCTTCTCCACAGAGTGGTTCCTCCGCTTCTGCCTGATGGGCTTGAGGTAGGAATTGAGACCCAACTTGTAGACCATTACTCCGGCCGAAATTTTAAGCATGTCAGTGGAGGTCCATGCAAAGACATCAGTGCTCTTTCGTAAGAACACAATCAGCTCATCGCATTGTGTCCCGATGAGCGAGCCTTCGATCTGCACACACCACTCCGGGATATTCGGATTCAGTGGGATTAGATCGATAGTCTCACCAGACTGCACTTGCTACAGAGTTGTTTCATCTCAATGATCAAGTTCTCCTGCCGCTTTAGTGCTACCACTCGATGCGATTTGGGACATGTAACATGTCCGTCCAATAACTTGATCACCTAACACTTTACCTATGCCACAGGCTGTCGAAACTTTATCTTCAGGTGCGGTACTGATATGATGACTCCGAACGCTGTTAGGCACGGGCGGCCTAGTATAACGTTGTACACGGAGGACAAGTCAACGACTAAGAAGGTGAGTGTATAACTCGTCGTTCTCAGGTACGTGCCTAAGGTGACCTCCAACTGGATTACTCCTTGGATGGCCACTGGTTCATTGTCAAGGCCATGGAGTGGGCCTTTAGCAGGTTTCAACTGATTCTTTTTTTAAACCAAATTTAAAAAAACGCATCAAGGTAAAGCAAATCATGGGAACTTCAATTATCAACAAAGACTAGCTTCAATTGGTAGTCGACACTACTATCCGAAACGAGTGCGAATACAATAAGAGAATCTGCATGGGGGGAGATTGCATGTTTCATGTCATTATCACTAAAGATAATGACTTTATTTTCAGTGCACTGCTTCTTCCACCCAGTCTGCTGCTCCCTATGATCTGCTGGGGTCTTGGCCGATCGGATTGTGATCATATTGACCACTCTAACCGCGATCCGATTTTGAGGCTGGGAAGTCTCTAGTTCCTCCCCGCCAGAGGTGCCAGATCTTTGTCCAGGGTTCCTGACAAACTTGGTGAGGTGGCCGCTCTGGATGAACTCCTTGATCTCTCGCTGAAACATCTTTCAATCTTCCGTGGAGTGTCTGGGAGATCGATAAAAATCGCAGTACTTGGCTAGATTTTCTCCCTCCGCTTTCTTAAGTGGTTTTGGATACTTAAGGAACTTCTCCTCACAGATTTGCATGAGGACGTTGGAGCGCGTGTCGATCAGGGGCGTCAGGTTGATCATCCCGTAATCCCTTCGTTCTGGTGCTCCAGTCCTATGCTGCTTCCTATGGGGGTGATCGCCGCCGTTGTGCTTCCTTTTTTTCCCGCTCGGGATGCTTAGCCTCGTCGGCTGCTGCGTAGGTCCTGGTGATAGATTTCGTCTCCTGAAAGGTCTGTGGATTCTTATACGCCAGGTACCTAAAGAAGTCCCCATGCATTAAGGTAGAGATAAAACTACCAAGTTTCATCTCTTCTATGAGCTTGGGGATTCTTCTCGCCTCCGCCACGAAGCGATCCAAGAATTTCCACGGATTCTCTCCCTGCTTTTACTTGATATGGGAGAGATGCCAAGGCTGCTTCTCTTCCCGACGGTTGGAGGCATATTACACCAAGAAGATGTCATTGAGCTCTCGGAAGCTCTAGATAGAATCTGATAGGAGACGATGGAACCAGATGCGGACGTCTCCCTTCAGCGTAAGAGGGAAGCAGCAACACATAGCTGTGCCCTCCAACCCTTGTAGACTCAAATGGGTGCAAAAATGATTAAGGTGATTCATGGGATCAGCACTACCATCGTAAGAGTCAAGAGTTGGCATCTTGAACTTGGTCGGCATGGGACGGTTAAAGATCTGTGCCGTGAAGGGAGATCTGCCCAGATCCATGGTGTGTTCGTCATCCTTGAGCACGTGTTTCAATATCTTTTCCACTCTCGAATCTGTGCGGGCAGTGTCGCCTGTTCTTTTGGAGTTGAGGTAGGTTCTCAACTCCATCCTTTCCCTGGCGTGGCCAGTTATTGCCACCAGTGAATCTAACGATCTTTGAGGCACCCTCCTGAGCTTGGTGTCCGGTCTCTACCCGAGAGTATTGAGGATTTCTTTGTTCTGGACTTTTATCTGAAGTCCTGCTGCCCAAACGTCCTTCGAGCCTTAAACGGCTCTGGACCTGTGAGGCCTTTGGAGCCTGAGTGTTGCTTGGCCTCTGGCCTTCTTGGATGGTTTCTTTTTCTTCTAGCCTCCTCTTAGGGAGGCCGGAGCAAGGACTGCCGTGGGCGGAGCTCCCTGTTTCATATTCTCCTGACGGGTCCAGAGCATCTAAAGCGTTTGATTTATATTGCTCATCTATTCCGTCAGGTTCTGAAAAAATTAAGCGAGTACTCCGTTGACCACCTCGTTGACTAGGTTACCAGCAGAGTGGTCCCAATCGGGTGTGGTTGTGTCTCTAGCGGGACCGCTGGCTCGAGCTCTGGTGTTCGCCATTCTAACTAATGGAAGGTGAAACTGAGAGAGATCGTGGAGAAAACTGGTTGGTTTTTTGTAAACTTTCCACAGACTGTGCCAATGATACATTCTAAATTTAAGTTTCGAATAGATTCGGGTCAAGTTGATCATTTGGGTCTGGCTCTGTGCACTAAGTCTGGATCTTGCACACCACAATTACGAACAAGAGATTAGGTTACGGTGGGAGGTTATCCTACAGAAAATATTCTGACACTCAAGTCAACAAATAACCTTCGAATTATGAATGTTAAAGTAAAGGATGCAATGTGAATGCAGAGAGTGTTTGTGATGGAAGAGTGCTCTTGTTTGGAAAGGCTTTGGTGGCTCGTAATGAGCATTGGTTCTAAACACTGTGTTCATTAGGAACGTAGAAGCAAATAGAGAGTGTTCGTATTCTAAAATCGTGTGACTTTTTGTGAGCAAATGAGAGTGTACCTTGGAGTGAGGACTCCATGGCTTTTTATTGTTGTTATACTGGGCGGCCTTCTTTATACAGAAAGACTTGATTCCCTCGCTCTAATAGGATCGTTGCCTTTTCTGGCGTGAAGCTTTTATGGCAGTAACGGTCGCTGGATTAATTACTTTCCTCTTACGTCATGTAGCCGCTAGGGTTTCTAGCAGACAGGGAAAGGATTCTAGTGCCTTCCTTTTGGGATGCGCATTAAATATGTTGATGACCGTTATAGTAGAGATTGGATTTTGTGGAGAGTGCGAAATCAGAGAAGAAGACTATTACTGGTCAAAGATGATCGCCTGGGCCAAATTAGGCTTGGCCTATTTGAGGCCTGGCATTCAGATCGCCAATTGGTCCTACTACCAGTCAACGGAAGCATTAACTGTCTCAAGAGCAAATCGTCCGTCAATGGTGTGTGTTGACCGTCCAGATGTAAATGAACCCTTGCGGATCTCGACCGTTATTCTTTTTTGGGCCAACTCATTACTGACATACCCATCAGATCTCTATACTATTCGTTAGACGAAAAAGTTTAATAGATAAAATAATTTTTTAAAAAAAAATTATCAAAATTATTATTTTTTAATCCATTATTTTTAGACTTAAATATTAATATTATAAAAATAAATATATAAAAATAATATATATATTTTTTATATATTCTAATCTTCACCATTAAATTTTTATTTAATTGTGAAGATTTTAGACGAGCCAAGTACATTTTTTTCGGGAGATGTATGAAAGTCAATTTCCCGATCACGTGTGGCTCACATGCTCAATAAAGAGCCTCTCCTACACGTGCTTGATCAGAAAAGAATGGACGGCGTTGATTAACTTCCATTGGACGCTCCAGATCTTATCACGAAGCTTTATCTTTTGCCCTTCTGATTAGGCCAGGCTTTCTTCTCTGTCCTTCGTTTGTTAGGTCAGTCCCAGTCGCAGGGCAGCCATGATTTCACAGTCAAGCTTCACATTCCCTTCTTCTTCCGATTTCACAGTCAAGCCATGATTTCACGTTCCCTATCTCTTACGGCGCCAACCTATCTTCTTCTCTCTCCCCCATTGCTAAGCCAAACTCCTGCTTACCTTCTCTTTCTGATTAC
>JAOVVI020003285.1:0-12803 GCA_028571085.2 Nepenthes alata | reverse complement strand
TATGGTCCAAAATATTTTATCACCTTTATTGATAATTTCTCACGATATATGTATCTCTATTTGCTCCATAATAAGGATGAAGCCTTAGATTCTTTTAAATTATTTAAAGTAGAAGTAGAGAAATAATGTGAAAAATAAAATTAATATTGTGAGATCAGAGATGGATAGTATTATAAAAGATATACTGAAGATGGACAAATGTCTGGTCCATTTATAAGATTTCTTCAAGAATATGAGATTGTTGTCCAATATACTATGCCTGATTCTCCGAACCAAGATGGTATAACAAAAAGAAGAAATCGAACATTATTGGACATGGTGAGGAGTATGCTTAGCAACTCTGAACTTTTAAAATCCTTATGGAGTGAAACTCTTAAAATGAAGGTGTATATATATTAAACCGGGTCTCAATAAAAGCTGTTCTAAAAACTTCTTTTCAGTTATGGAAATGTTAAAAATTGAGTTTATAATATATACGTGTATGGGGATGCCAATCTGATGTAAGAGTTTATAATCCACATGAGAAGAAGTTGGATCCAAGGACCATCAGCGGATATTTCATTGGATATGCTGAACGGTTCAAGGGATACAGATTTTACTATCTATTTCACAGCACTAGGATTGTGGAATCAAGAAATATAAAATTTCTTAAGAATGACTTAATGAGTGAGAAAAAATGATCAGAAAATTTGATTTCTAATAATGATCATTTAGTTTCTCAACCTTTCACTTTAAATGATAGGTTAATTATTGTACACAACACCCCTTAAGATCAAATTGGTGTTGAACAATCAATCAATATTATTCCACAAAATGCTGATCTTATTTCAGTTGACTACGAAATTCAAGATTTATCTAAAATTATTGTATAACATATTACTGTTAAGAATGATGATACAATATTAAAAAGGTATTCTAGAATGAGAAAGTCAGTAAACCCTGGTGATTATATTGTATATTTACAAGAGTCAGACTAAAATATTAGAGCCGAAAATGATCCTGAAATATTTTCATAAGCTATGAGTTGTAATAAGTTATAATTATGGTACAATGTCAGGAAAGAAGAGATGAATTTCATGAGCTGTAATGGAGTCTCGGATCTTATTGAGTTGTCTAAAGGGGCGAAAGTTATAGGGTGTAAATGAGTCTTTAAAATAAAGAAATACTTATTAGGCAATATCGAAAGATATAAAATAAGACTCGTTGCTAAAGGATATACTCAAAATGAAGAAATTGATTACACGGAGACTTTTTCTCCTGTGTCTAAAAAGGATTCTCTTCGCATAATTTTGACATTAGTTGCTCATTTTGATATGAAATTAAAACAAATGGATGTGAAAATAACATTTTTAAATGGTGATCTAGGAGAAGATATTTATATGAAATAATCAGAAGGATTCTCCTCTACTGATGGTGAGCAATTGGTATACAAACTCAAGAAAATCCATATACGAATTGAAATAAGTCACCCGTCAATGGTATTCAAAATTTAATAAAATTATCTCTTTATTTGATTTTGAAGAAAATTTTTTGGATCAATGTATATACCAGAAGATCAGTGGAGTAAGATTTATTTTTTTATTTTGTATGTGGATGATATTTTACTTGTATCCAATGATAAAGGGTTACAGTATGAGGTAAAATAATTTCTCTCTGATAAATTTAAAATAAAAGATATGAGTAATGCATCTTATGTCATTGGCATCAAGATACATCGAGACAGACCAAGATGTGTTATGAGTTTGTTTCAAAAGACTTATATCAATAAAGTTTTACAGAGATTTCGGATGAAAAATTATTCACCAAGTGTAGCACCCATTGTGAAAGGTGATAGGTTCAATTTGAGTCAATACCCAAAAAATAATTTAGAACAAAAATAGATGAAAAATATTCCATATGCTTCAGTTATTGGAAGTTTGATATATGTTCAGGTATGTACAAGACCTGACATAGCATTTACAGTTAGAATATTGAAAAGATTTCAAAGTAATCCACGTATGGAACACTGAAAAGTTATTAAGAAAGTGATGAGGTATCTTTAAGGTACCAAAGATTACATGCTTACATATAAACGGACCGATGATTTGAAATTATTGGGGTACTCCTATTCAGACTTCGCTGGATGTGTTAATTCATGTAAATCAACATCCAATTACATATTTGTGTTTTTCGGTGGAGCTGTATCCTGGTAGAGTACAAAGTAAACTTTGATTGCTACTTTTACTATGAAAGCTGAGTTCGTTGCTTGTTTTGAAGCTACAAAGTATGGTGTATGGATCAGAAATTTTATGTCTAGGCTTAGAGTGGTTGATTCCATCTCAATATAATTAAAGATATATTATGATAATTTAGCTACTATTTTTCTCGCTAAAAATAATAAAAATAGCAGTCGAAGTAAACACATTAACATTCAATTTTTAGCCATAAAGGAGCGCACTAAAGGAAAGAAAATTACTATTGAGCATATTAGCACTGAATTGATAATCGCTAATCCTTTGACAAAAGGCATGCTCCATTGAGGTTCAAGGATCTTGTAACAGAAATAGGACTAAGTTCTATTTTATAATTTTTATTGTATGGACAATGATATTAATAAAATTTCTATTTATCTATTGTGATGTTTCTCAAAATTATATACACATTGATTGATTTGAGAATGTCATTAATTGTTGAAAAAAGAATAAACATAAGGTTTATTCATAAAATAATGTTACCGGATACGGACATGATTTGAAAAATATAATATATTATAATATATGGAAAATATTACTAATTATTAGAGGACTCATCGTCATGATTCGTATATTTATTTCTTAAGTTTGAGAATTGATGGGTTTGGTTATCACATCAAGTAAAACATGGACCAAGTGGGAGAACGTAGGTTTCAGCAGTCAAGCCGTCGAGCCGAACCGGCTTCTTCAAGCCGATTTTGAGTCGTGTTTCTGCCGATTGGTTTCTTCCCTCCGTTTCAACTTCTCAATGCCTGATCTCCTTCTTCCATTCAATTCCATTGATTGTTGAAGCATTAGTGGTCCATTTAAGTGATAATAACTCTCCTATTCACGTGCTCATCAGTCTCGGCCGGTTGATCAAAGTAACGCTCGATTAAGGCATTTGATGGTTTTGCCTATAAATCAACCATTCTGGTTTTATCCCTGGCACCCCACTCAACCAATACACCATCTAGAAGAGTAAGGCGTGTCCAGAAGATCAAAGTCGGTCTGTTTTGCAAAGTCTAAAAATAGAGCAAGCAAATAGCGGGAGGTATAAAACTCAATCCTTTATTTCACTTTCGTGGTTGTTTAAGCCACATTATATGCTTACACACCATTCATGAGGGAGATCCGTACACAACCACTCTCTCGTAAGTTCAAAATACCAACCTTATAGCCCTATGATAGAAGCTCAGACTCAATGGATCACCCGGACCACTTCCATACTTTGTTAGGATTCCAGGGCTTAGACAATGTTACTATATGTCTATGCTTTCCTCTAACCCTCAAGGGTAATGTCTGGATCTAGTTCTATCACCTGTAGCCTAGTTTGATCTAGTTTTTCCAAGAGCTAACTGACTATTTTCTGTCGTCGTTCGTCTCTAGTAGGAGGGAGAAGAAGTAGTCATGGCACCTTATCCTCGTTCGGCAAGGGTGAGACGAAGGCCTAAAGCACTTCATCGCCTGATTCACTATTGAACCCTAAAAGATATCCCCACTCGTAGAAGAAATAAAACTGAATGCCTTCATAGTGACTTCAGAGCCGGGTGATTTTTTCAAGTACTTGGTTGACCAACGACCTTAGACCTTCTAGGAGGCCAAAACCATTGCTCATGCCTATAAAACCGCTAAGTAGGCTAACCAAGTGAAGCGACCAGAGTGTGTCGACAACCTTTCCCTGAGACCTCTTAGTGAAAGAAAGAGAAACAAGTGTAGTGCCGACTCTCGGGTGCTCGGAAGTAACCTAGGGTGGAGTTGGGAGCTCGAAGGGAGTTTAGGTCTTTGAACTTGACCCTGTTGAACGACTCTTGGATTGATAATCTCATACAGATCTGGGAGGAGAAGTTTCTAAAGTGGCCAGATAGCCTAAGAACCTGGATGAGGGAGATTCGACGAAATACTACTTCTACCGTCGATTTCTGGATTACAGTATGAAAAACTATTGGACGTTGCAGAAGGAAATAAAGACCCATGTTCGAAAAGGACACCTTTCCAAGTTGTTGTGGGACCCAGGGTAGGCCCTTAGAAGGTTGAAGGAAGACGATAATAGTTTGAGCCACGACAAAGAAATTGGGTCGCGGTTGGGGTAGTAAACATGGTAGTTGCAGGACCGCTTGAGCCCGCCACCTCAGACCGTTTGAAGGGAACTTCCAGTAGCAAGAGGCAAAGGGTAGGAGTTAGAAATGATGTAATTAGTTTTAACAACGATAATATGACACATGTTGTAACTTCCCAATCTGACTCCTTAATTGTATCTGTATCTATTTCGGACGGTATAATCGATTATCAATTGAAACAAGTCTTCATCAATAATGAAACTCTTATATTTTGTTATACCTTAATGCATTTTATAAAATTGGATTAAAGAGGAACCAAATGAAATCAGTCAAAGGTCCCCTGTATGGCCTAGATAATGAGCCGGTGCCGGTCCAAAGGACCATCCAACTAGAAATCAATTTGGAAATATACCCAAAGAAAGCAACCTGGATGCTCACGTTCTTGGTGGTTAACCTGCCATTGGTCTACAATGCCATCCTCAACCGGCTCTATCTGCTCACCTTTGGGGCAGTAACATCAATCCCCCATTTGAAAATAAAATTCTTGATAGTGTGGGGGATCACAGAGGTCTTGGGCGATCAGATGATGATTCCGGACCAGTCTATCGATGACCTTGACCAACGAGATGAGTTAACACTGTAGCAAGGTCAATTCGATGAGACAATCGACCCAATACTGCTAGACCCTAGTGACCCCGAGAAATACGTCTGGATCAGTAGCTCACTAGTGGGACTGCTGCGTGAATAGCTAGTAACATTCCTTAAAAAAAACTCCAACGTCTTTATGTGGACTCCAACCGATATGTCAGGGATACCGATCGGAGTAATGGTTTATAAGATGGGCCTCAATATCGATCATAGGCCCATTAGACAGAAGTGGCGAAACCACTCCGTGGAAAAGTTGACTGCGATACGCGAGGAAGTCAAGAACCTTCTGGACACTAACTTCATCAAGGAAGTCTAATACCCAGATTGGTTGTCTAGTTTGATCCTTGTCAAGAAAAGTAACAAAAAATAACGGATGTGCATCGTTTTTATGAATGTGAACAAAGCATGCTTGAAAGACAGCTTCCCTCTACCGAGTATTGACCTATTGGTGGACTTAACATCCGGGTACGAGCTACTGAATTTTATGGATGCCTATTTGGGTTACAATCAGATCCCGATGAGTCTCGATAATGAAGAGTATATGTCCTTTATGGCAAATTAGGGGATGTATTGCTACAAAGTTATACCCTTCGGCATGAAAAATGCAGGAGTTACTTATCAGCAGCTCGTGAATAAAATATTCACGGCCTAAATCGGTTGGAATATGGGAATATGTGTGGATGACATGCTCATCAAAAGTAAGGTCACCGACGAGCATATTTGTGACCTCAGGGAAACCTTCGATGTGCTATGGATGCACCATACGAAGCTAAATCTGGCTAAGTGTACCTTTGGAGTGTCATCGAGGAAGTTTCTGAGTTTTATAATCTTGCAGCGAGGGGTCAAAGTAAACCTTGAGAAGATAAAAGCCATCATAGGCATGGCCCCATCGCGCACTGTGAAGGAAGTCCATCGGTTTACCAGGAGACTTGCAACGCTCTCCCGATTCCTGATAAAGTCAACAAAAAAATGCATTCGCTTCTTCAAGGCTTTGAGAGGTGCAAAGGCGAACAGCTTTCAATGGACAGGCCATTGGTATAATGGGCCATTGAATTGAGCGAGTTTGATGTGGAGTTCCGACCGAGACTAGTTATGAAAGGTCAGGCCGTTGTGGACTTCATAATTGAAACCAAGACCCTAGTTCTGGATGCCCAAGATACTACCGAAGGCGCTTGTCTGAAAGAGGCTCTTACTTGGATGCTACACATGGACAAGTCCTCAACGTATTTGGGATCTGGTGCAAGAGTAGTTTTGAAGACGCCAGTCAATTCGAAGAAAAAATATTTAGTGATGTTGGGATTCCCAACCACTAACAACGTAGTCGAGTATAAATCCCTGCTCATAGGGATCCGGCTGGCCAAGGAGTGCTTGGTGAAGAACTTAATTGTTAACAAAGATTTGGAGCTGGTTGTCAATCAGGTTTTCAAAAATTTTGAAGTGACAAGCCCTACACTAATGGAGTATCTTGCTAGAGTAAGATGCGCCATCCAGGCGTTCAATGAGGTTGAAATGATGCACATTCTGAGGGAAGATAATTCAAAAGCGGACTATTGACCAAGGAGGCTGTGATTGGGTGCTTGGAGCAGTACGCCCGGGTCATGCAAGAGGTTCTAGCCTCCCCCGGCATAGAGGGGCCCGAGCTGGAGGTCCTGTAGGTGTCGAGCGATGAAAGTTGGATTGCTTCGTATAGGCGATACCTAACAGATGGCACCTTGCTAAAGAATCCAGAAGAGGCCAAGCACGTCAAAAAGATAGCATGATGGTACACCCTCTTGGACATGAAGATGTATTGGTGAGGGTACTCTATCCTGTACATGAGATGTCTCACACCCAAAGAGGCCAACTATGCCCTGGGAGAGGTGCACCTCGGTATCTATGGGTCGCATATTGGTGGCAAGAACCTTACCTTCAAAATTTTACGCTAGGATTACTATTGGCCAACGATGAAGCGAGACGCTGTGGAGTTCATAAAGAAGTGCGAGAACTGCTAGATCTACAGTAATATTACTCATCAACCGCACATGGAACTGCATGCCCCATGGCCGTTCGGATAGTGGGGGCTCGATATCCTCGACCAGTTGCCCATCTCTTCAGGGTAGAAAAAATTCAACATAGTCGACATTAATTACTTAAAAAAGTGGGTCGAGACTTCCCTGCTGGTATGGATAACCGAGCAGAACTCCACAGAGTTTGTACGACAATGCATTGTGTAAAGATTTAGTATTCCCGAGGTCATAGTGACCGATAATGGAACCCAATTTACCGATAAACATTTCATTAAGTACTGCTCAAATCTAGGCATAAGGTTGGTCTACACTTCCATCGCTTATTCACAAGCAAACGAGCAAGTGGAGATCACAAATCGGACCTTACTGTACAAGCTGAAGACTAAACTGGAAAATGCTGGGGGCTCATGGGCGGATAAATTGCCTTATGTGCTATGGTTGTACAGAATAACACCCAGGGAACTTACACGCGAGACTCCCTTCAGTTTATACTATGAAACCGAGGCCATAGTTCTAGTAAAGGTTTTGTTGCCCAGCCACAGAGTTAAAGGCTACAACCTACACGATAATTCCCAATAACTTAAGAAACACCTCAACTTGCTCAAAGACGCTCGAGACATAACCAGAGTGCGTGCAGCAGCCTATCAGTAGCGAGTCACTCGGTACTACAATAGGAGGGTGAAAGCATGTCAGTTTGAGATAGATGGCCTAGTACTATGGAGCGTAGAGGCCACTAGCAATATCGCTAATAGGAACAAACTCTCCCCGATATGGGAGGGATAGTTCCTCATCTTAACGATCCTCTGAAACGGTGCATACAAGTTGTGTGTCCAAAATGGAAAACTGATTCTGAGGACGTGGAATGCCGACCACCTCAAGAAGTATTACCAATAAACCCCAACTGGGTTCAGGTAGGTATAATGAACATCTCTAGGAATGCTATTAAGTGTGTTCAGTCTTAATAAAACATAGTAATTGTGCATTTACTTTTTGTTTGCCCATATCAATGCTTGAATGTTGTTGCATGTAAGATTACAAGGCCTAGATTTCCCCTAAGTTGGGTGAAAATACTTCACCTGTCGACCACCTAACTAGAAAGCAAACCACGGCCCCCGTTGCTAAGCGGCCTGCGTTCTGCAAAATGACATGGCTTGGGGGCTCGCAGATGAAAAGTGAGACCTCCCCAGGTAAGCAGCAATAACAAACCCTAGGGGGCATTTTAGCATGCGTGCTATAACCTCCCCGATGGGAATAAGTACCATCAGTCAACAATGGTCGGCAAATCAGGATCAGATGCGCCAAAGCGACAATGTCCCTCCAACAGTGGTCGAGCGCCAGAAAACCCTGCATGAATGATTACCTCCCCTTCGCTAGAGCCCGACAGCTGCAACCATGAAATCCAACTATCCCTCGTGAGGCTTACCCATGGACGTGCGGTGACATCCACCCGCCGGAAAGAGTACCCGCCTACAAACTTGCAGTGCCATGACTTCCTTTCGAATGAACGAACGTAGCCAGACCTCCGTCTCCTCACAAAGCTCGATGATAATAGCGGCTATTCTCAATCGGCACATGGATTTCCCTCACGCCACAACCTCCTCCCAGCAAGAGCGGGCACCACCGAGCTAAAAAAGGAAATAAAAAATGGAAGAAGAGAAAATGAGAGGCCAATCAAGCGATCAGACATCGGCAGTTGCCAGGTCAAATTGAAGAGTTGAGCCACCAGTACCTCAATGGGGGTCTCTTCCTTCGTGGAGAGAGGATCCACTGGGACCCCTGGGAGGGGGGCTGATGAAGGACCCCCGTATGGACTGGCACAGTGGTAGGACTCAGAACTAGGGGCGAGAGGTCTACGTTCCTTGGAACCATATGGCCAACAGGTACCTCTTTCGGACCCACGCCCCCCACCCGATAAAGGAGATGTTGTGACCCCAACAGCTTTGGTTCCCAACTCGCATCCAACTCGTCTCTCCATAGTTGAGCCATCATGTGTCAACTCTTCAACGTAGATAGCTGGAGGCACGGAAATGGACCCCCTAGGAGGCCTCAAGGCCCCTTGGTCATCCGTAGCCTATCTACCGGATGGCTCACCTGGACCACTTTCCTCCAAGAGGATGGCTCCAGCCATAGGATCTGATCGAGACTCGCCTCCTGTGAGAAGCAGTCCCGACTCATTAACACTCGTCGGGTGGGGGAGCTCTTCACAGGGTGAACGAGACAGCCTCGCATGAACTGCTTCGATCCTCCTCACCTCTTCTGAAACGGACCAAGGGAGGGAAGATGGCTTGAACCCATCGGCCAGTTTGTCTGATGGATAGCGGGAGGTCGCCTTTTCTCCATTTCCCTTTGGTCCGTTGGAGACGCATCTCGGCAATCTCTTCGTCATCCTCCTCCACTCTCATCTCCCATCCGACTCTGACCAACTTCTCCCTAGAGGTCCAAGAGGTGGTTAGGTGCACTTCTGCGGCATGCTCTTCCACCAGCTTGGTTAGCCAAACGGCCCTCTGCTCCACCTCCTTTAGAGCAATCATGACAGGTAATAACGCCCTGACTCCTCGACCCCCGAGGTGAGGTGGGTAGGTGGCCTCTGAACAATGGAAAATGCACTCAACCAAGTGCTTGGGACCAACGCTCACTAATAGGATCATTAGCACTCCGAGACACCAGAAACTATCTAGCAAAGAGCAGCATTCATGCTTCTCGGTCTCCTCCCGCTTCGGCTGATGACTGTGCAGGCTCCATGCCGACCCAAAACTTGCACACCCCTTTACTGGTGAAGACAATTTATAGAGCCGGGCATGGGGATCTCTCCAGTTATGGTCGAGAAGGGGGGAATGGCATTGAGCAAGCAGCGATGCTGGCACTTGCATGCCACCAAATTTCGAGAATTGCCACAAACCACGACGGAGATGACAAATTGAATCTTGCCTTACTACATGGCGAACTCGCGAGATGCCTAGGGAAGGAACATTCAGGCAATAGTGTCCCATCAGTGAATATTCCAATAGTAGACTAGTCAAGTCTCCCAGCATAGGGGCTAGTGATGAATTTGGCATATTCGGGGCCAGCCCAACTCACGGTCCAACTGGCAAGCACTTGAGACATGGCCCAAAAAGCGCAGTGACGGCAGAGAAAGGGTCCAGACAGCTATGGCCCATCGTGTGGCCCACCAACCCAAAGGCCCAAACGTCTGCACAAGTGAACTCGCGAGTTAATCCAAAACTGTTCCATCGAGAATAGGTGAGAGGGTATCATGAGGCACAGTGCCATGATGACCCCATCTACGCAAATCACGAGCGATCTAGACTCCACGACGTGAAAAGTTATCTACCCAGTATAGCAACGCTGGTTGTCCTAATGGCGTAAGAAATGTCAGGCACAAATTTGTCGACACAGGGCATCATCTCTAGGAGATGAACTTGGCCCTCCACCATTGCCTCTAGGATCGCCTCACGCAAGCTTGACAAGATGGCATGAGTTACCTACCCTGAAACTGCCGACGTCAGCCGTGGAGTTTTGATGGAAGCACAACAACTCTTTCTCTATATGTATACCTTCAATCCTATAGAGAAGGGGAGGAGAAAAAAACCACTATGAAAGAACTCTTAACGCTCTTGCCTCTCTAAA
The DNA here is from genome assembly GCA_028571085.2 of Nepenthes alata. Taxonomy (NCBI): domain Eukaryota; kingdom Viridiplantae; phylum Streptophyta; class Magnoliopsida; order Caryophyllales; family Nepenthaceae; genus Nepenthes; species Nepenthes alata. The sequence goes on along the minus strand of JAOVVI020003285.1, from coordinate 2,252 downwards.
GTACCCAACCATACTTTAATTCATCTCGTCGAAGAAAGCATCATAGTTAGCCACTCTTACTCCCACTTGAGCCGCTCTGCCTATGAGTGTCTGCTCCTCTGTTAGCCACACCATAGCCGTGCGTACCCATCGGATCCCCATCCTCTAATCTACACTCAATCCTTCTGCTGCGTGCATCTTCGCATATTTACTTCATTCATTCATCTTTCTCTCAACGTGGAAATATTTTTAACTTGAGTATCGAAAGATATATCGGGGAGTGAGTTTTCACTATCATCTGACCTCTTATTTGCTAGTTGTGTTGCACAAAATTCAGGTTCAAAGTTATGGGATCGGACTGACTCCAGTTCAATCTACCAAGAAAGATCGAGCAGCCCCTTAACCCATTCAACAATTCGAATCCAAGGATACATCAAGGTAGGAATAAAATTTTTATTCCATCTTACTAAACAAGCTATTGGTATTGATTTTTGTACATTACCTTAATAAATAATTTGCATCTACTTACATACATTTCAACAATAGTTTGCAGATATTATTTCTCTAACTATATCTTAACAAGCTGATCAATTACGGCCATGCAAATTTAACATAGAAACTAGTTTAGGATGTGTTTGTACAGATCAACTACCTATTATACTTGAAAACAAAAATAGAAAAAGGATCATAATTAAAGTCAGCTCATGATAATCTGCATGAGTATTTGTGTTCACTGATTCTACATGTGGCACGTATCAGTAGTTCTACTAGTTGTAGCCGGTGATCAGACATTTGTATCAGCCGTACGTGGACTATGTGAATATCATATGCAATGACAAATCCAATGCAACAGTAATTGCATTGGAAATGTACAAAAATTGCAGTGTCTGATGTGAAGCAGTAGTCGCCACAAATTTTTTTGTTCAAATGTCAATACCTTGGATATTTCCTAACTTTCGTCGATAATTTGGTAAGATACGCTTGGCTTTACTTGATAAAATACATAATATAGTTCTAATTAAAAATAATTATTTTATTAATGATATGAATGCTATCAATGGTGATGTTGGCCGGAAAGAGGGCGACCTACTATCATAGGCACAATAGATCAAAGAAAAGGAATCGAAGCGAGAATAGTAACAATCGATTTTACGTGGAAAACCCTTATGAATCAAGAGAAAAATCACGGGACGTTGAGTCCGTAAAAGTACACTATGTATGAGATAGATATTACAAAATAATAATACGGAAATGCACACACACACTTTGTTGAGCCTTCTTCCTCTCCTCTGTTTTCACTTTTCTCACACACTCACACATTGCACTCTATCTCTCAACAACACTTGCACCGTGTACAACTGTCACTTTTGGCCAGCCTACACATATACATATATATAAGAGTATACAAAAAACCTTGGCAGCAGCTGGACCACCACGTCCTGCTCCATGGTTGGTGCACGATTCCCAAGAAGCATGTCAGCCCAGCAGTAGGTGGCGCATGCCTACAGCACCAGAGGACAGATCAATTGTCTTGGATTTCCAAGATTACCTAAACAGACAGGTCAATCTACACCCTTTCAGATACGGTAAGCCTTCTGTGTTGCCTTAATGAGACGGTCAACCTTGTTGACCGTCCTTTCATTCAGAACCGGTCAACATCCTGTTGACCGTCCTCCCATTTAGACCGGTCAACATCCTGTTGACCGTCTTCACAGTTGTCCTGAGAGTCCTCAGCAATGACGGTCAACTCGATCCTTCAGATGGTCAACTATATTGACCGTCTGTTGTCCGTCCATCCGGTCAACCTTGTTGACCAAAACTTCTTCACGGGAGAGATTTCTAACAAACTTTCCCTCTCGATCGTGGGAAAGTTAACTCTGTCAGCCCGGCCATCTTACAGCATGCCTTATTCTTCCCTTTTGGTAGAATCTTTGTCATCATGTTTGCCCCGTTCTCTTCCGTGCTCACTTTGTCTAATGACAGTAGACATTCTTCCAGCACCTCTCACACCCAATGATACCTATTATCAATGTCCTTTGATCTGGAATGGAAAGAAGAGTTTTTACATAGATGAATGATACTCTGACTATCACAAATTACCACATATCTCTCCTGTTTGATGCCTAACTCTTGGACGAACTCCTTCATCCATAGCATCTCCTTGCAGGCCTTTGTGACTGTAATGTATTCGGCTTCAGTTGTGGATAGAGCTACACACTTTTATAGCTTGGACTGCCAAGAAACTACACCGCCCGTAAATTTTACCAAGTAAC
>JAOVVI020003284.1:6068-19357 GCA_028571085.2 Nepenthes alata | reverse complement strand
TTTTAATCATCTCTAATATTTATCAAGTTTTATTATAATTTTTTAATATGTTAAAATTTTTTATTATCTAAACAGTTAAAATATGTTTATAAGATATCAACATTTAAAATTAAAATAATATATTTAAATATTATCATAATATCTATTTTTTATTATTTTATAATGATTCTGATGTGTTCTTGGATCCGAACTTCGAACATATTCGGGCGATTCTTACGTTGCGATTTCGGCTCCATTTCCTGAGTTTGGACCCTACACACCACTAAGCAGAGGAGGAGGTCAGCGTGTCGACGGGATGTAATCCCATCGGAAACACTCTGATGCTCAAGTCAGTAAAATAGTTTTCAAAAAAAAGAAACTGAATAGCTTGAAGAAGTGAAAGATGTATGGAAAGTGTTTTATTCCAGATGTAAGAGAGACGCGAGGCATTTGTTGGATTTGGAAGGTGGGAAGGCAGTAAACGATCGTTATGGCTCGTTTGTTGCCTTGGAGGTGGTCTATGTTTACGGTTCTGAGAGTGTGACTGCCAAGAGAGAGAGAGAGCCCATTTCTCAGAACACTTATGGTTTTCTTTATGTGCTTAAATGCGTAAAAGTGAGCATTCAAGAAAGCATTAGTATCATAAGGCTCAATGAAAGCGTGTCCTGGATGATGATCATAGGGTTTGTTTTTATGACTGAGAGGGTGATCTTCATTCTTTGGAAGGCGTGATCTCCCTCTGTTAACTTTGACAGGCCTGCCTTCTAGACGGATGTCTGTTGTCAAGGTGGATGCGATCGTTTCCTTATGAGGCGGCCCACAGCTTTCCCAAACATGCCTCTTTCCTTCTCAGCATGTTATCGTTGGAATGCCTTGGTTGGCAAAGAATTGGAAAGATTTGGCGCATTTCTTATTCGAAGGGCGTCAATCTTACCAATATCCTTTTAGGTGTGATCTGAGCTCGTGGAAGACGCTAGGCAAGCTGTGGTTAGCCGTCTGAGAAGTTGTGGGCCCCAAGCAGGCCAGGCCCGTTACTGTGGACAATCCTCTGTGGGCCGAATGTGTGAAGTGCGGATGGCCAACGTCTGAATTGACCGTCTGCGTGTTGGCCGCCTTTGTGTAGAACGAAGGGAAAATAGCTGGTGATCAACTCATGGGCTATGGGCTAGAGTGGAATAGGCCCATCACTGTAGAAAAGCCTTTAAGGGCCCAACAAGCTGCGCAGGGACGGTCAATATTGAGTTGACCGTCTACGAGCCAGTTGGCCGCCAAGACGGTCAACGCCAAAGTTGACCATCCTGGGCTTTTCAGTTTTTAGGCTCGTTTTCTTGCTGGGCCGTCAAAAATATTGACCGTCCTTCTTGGGCTTCCGTTGACCTTTCTTTGGGTCAACCCATTATCAGTGTACCCATCAGATTCCAATCATTAAAACGAATAAAAAAATCTTACTATTTAGAATAATTATGCTTTTTTTGTGGTTATTTATTTAGAATATGATTCTCGTATAATTATTCTAAATTCTAAATTCTATTTAGAATAATTATACGAGAATCACATTCTCGTAGGAGGCTCATGTTTGCTTTTTTACCCGGCTCAGTGCTAACGTGCACGGACTGAGTTTCTTATTTTTGAGATTTATCATTAGGCATAAAACTTGGATGAAACGATCACGGTATCTGCACAAGCAGATATCTCAACGGAGAAGGTGAAGAACATGGATGTCATCCAGAGCTCTCTACCATACGATGTTACCCTCAAAATTGCATCATCTCTTCCGGTTTCAACCTATCTCTCTCTCTCTCTCTTTTCTATGATGAGCTGATGTCTCCTCTTTCGTTTTGATTTTTCTTCCGTCGATTTTGACTATAGCATGTTAGAAATTTCTGTGAACGATTTCGTTTTGAGCAAAAATTCGTGTGATTGAATTGAAGGTCAGAGATGTATGTGCTCTTGGAAGTTGCTCTAAGTTTTGGCGGGAGTTATGCGGGTCAGATTGTATCTGGACTTCTCTCTACAAGTGGCGTTGGCCTTCCCTTTGTTATTTATCCCCAGTCTCTGATAATACTATCAAATTCCATTCTTCGGATCCCCTCTTTAAGGTATGCATCTCCCCTGAATCATCATAATCGTAGGTATCTGTGATTTGTGGATAAATATTAAGATTTAATCAGTTTTCTGAGCAACGAAAGATCCAACTAGTTCGCAAATGTTTTGGATAGGGAATATTTCTAGTGTAGCATAATAATCGACTAGAATGGCTCAATATTGAGAGAGATGCTAATAATCTCTCCGCCACTCTGACCAGCGTGTATTAAGGCTGTGTTCTAGTTTGCTGACATCAAGCAATTGTTGACATTAAAACATTCAACTCGTTGAGTGAAATTAATGTACTGAAATATTTAGAAATGTGCTGAAAATCTTAAGTTCATTCTAGTTTTTCTCTATAATAAATGATGGATTGGCACGATTTTTGGAGATTAAAGATAGCCCATTTGTTGTCTATGAAGGAAGCGATTAGCCGTCTTGTTCTTTACATGAAAAAAGATATGCAATCTGCAAAATTGGTAACGACATGTGATTTTCTCCATTAAATGCCAGAGGCAATTTTAGGAGATTGGTTGGCCCCTTGGAACCTTGAAAAGCTTGAAGGAAAACTCTTGAACAAACTTTTGATTTTCTTTCTCTTTCCTTCAGACTTTTCGAACTTAAGTAGAGGCCAAGGAACCATATAATTCAATGAAAACCTGTCAATATTCAGATATGCATACAGTTACAGCAAAGGCCACATATTTTCTTCATTTTTTTCCTAAAATAAATATCTGGAAGAAAATTCTTCCTTGGTAAATTCATAGTAAAATAAGAGCTCTGCTGAATTATCTGAATTGGAGTGATAGGTTACCCATTATTCTCTGCCTTAGCTTCTCTCAATGGGTGAAAATGAAAAAAGAAAGAAAGAAATACAGAGGAGACATTCATTTTCTTGCTTTGGTGGAATCTGCTGCTTCCAAATAAGATTATGGTCACAAAAGGGTTTCATTAGTCACATCATGTGGTTTGATATAGAAAGATAATATCAACAAACTGCTTTTAGTTTGCTCCATTCTTTCGTATGCAATATTGATGCCAATTTCTGAATTCATGGGATTAACATTTCAATTTTGAATTCGAAATGTTGTAGGGTTGGAGGAAACTTTACATTGGAAGGCACAATGAGATGGCGGGAGGAGCCGCTTCTGTTGTGAATTCTGTAGAGCAATGTTCCTCGTCCATTTCGCTCGAGGTTGGAGTTTTTCTCAAAGCAATTAAGGAGCTTTGTTCACTGCAACTTGGTTTTAAGGATGTGGAGCTTTTTCTATTCAAGCCAGAACTCAGTGCTTTGCTTAACTTAATTGGATTGCACTACTGCATCGATTGGCTTGAAGTTCCTGTAAGTGTTTGATGTTGTTTATGCTTGCTGTTTTTATCTAAATATAGAAGCCCTAATTGGTGAAATGATTCCTCTATTTTCATGTCTTTCATCTCCTTCATCGCCTACTTTGATTTCACATTTATGTGAAATATATACACGAATCATACGTGTATAAGATAGAAAGATAACTGATTTCTTAATTATATAAATGCTTTCTTTCCATCAATGACTCCATCCATTAAGGGAATAACTTCTCTTATAAATTAATACAAAATCATACGAAATTATAACTTTAATTATTTCAATAAATTTCTCAATGTGAACTTCTAATGAAACTTTATAAAATTAAAATGTTTATATAGATAGTTAGAATCATTATGTTATTTCAAAATTTCATAATGCGGAAACTAATACCATGGATTATGTCTAAAGTTATTATTTCAAAGAACTTAGGAACTAGTTTTACTCCCTTCACACTTTCCAATGGAAAGAAGAAAAAGGTTAGTAAATTGGAAAAAAGCATTGACTTATAGAAATGAAAACTGATTCATTCTTCCTTCATGAGAGTTACATAATTTTTGAGAGGAAAATATTCATTACATTTTTTTTGGAGGCATGTTTAAATTTAGATAATGAAAGTTAATAAAAGTAACCTCAATTTAAAATTGTTAGTCATTATTCTTAATAAATAATTAATAATTCTGTCATTTATAGAATAAGAAGACAAGTGATTTCTTAATTATATAAATGTCATGATCGATCATTTAATTATACAAATTGCATTCTTTCTATAAAAGATCAAATTAATTAAAAAAAATAATTTTTTTAATAAAATATTATAAAATCACTCAAAATTATAATATTTAATTATTTTAATAAATTATTAAATATATATCACCTCATTTAGAGCAATTCTTACATAGCCATATTATGCAAAAAGATTCCGACACTAACTTATCCTAAAGACGTCTCACTCTACTTTTTTTATGGCGCATGGCGCGTAAGATCTTTGCATTGGCTGACAACTAACGCTGCCATCTCATTTCTGGTTTACAATTGCTGCAGTCTGATCGCATCATGGAGGCGCTTGAAAGCTGCAAAATCTCAGAGAGGCAAGTATTTGTCAAATGGTGGAAACTGGGCAGGCGGTTTTACGGGTTCCGCAAGAGGGATGAGTTGCAGACTCGATCGGTTTCCCTGGGTGATCTTGCAATGGCCAAAGATGACGAGCTCCTTAGGGTGCTTCGTCGAGGTGCCGTTTATGAAGTACTGCGTGTCCAAATCTCTGTTGCTGAAGCCTCGTCTCTTCCATGGGTTAGTAGTAGGCCATCAATTTCGTAAGTTGGATTATATTTGTGGAGAAATGTCTTGATAATACCTTTTAGTCGTCTTCAAAATGTCATCAAAAGACGTGAGATTTATCTATCAATTTATTCTTATCTGGGCCTTTAGGATATGTAATTGATGATCTCTCACATCGTCTAGAACATATAAAAGGTGGCTAAAAACATCATCTTAATACCATTATATATGTATGTATAGATTGATGAGATATAAGCTTTTGTGACTATTGTACAAAAAATGTTTGGGAGACACTTTGAGTGACATATGTTCATTCATCTATGATAATATATGTATTGATATCAATTATAATTGTTGGGTCTAACACGGAATTGGGCCGAGATCAGCTAGGAGAAGAGCGTCTATCAGCAAAGAAGCCCAGTCCACGAGAGCCAGCCTGGGCGTAAAGTGACAAGGCTTGCAGAGCGCAAGGCAGCGAGACCAATCGGTTTCGCCTGCGTCCCTGCTACAGCCCTTGCAGCCTGCCAGCGTAGAGGACGTCGGTGGAGGAACTGCCAGCGAACGAGAAACAAGGTCAATATTGAATAGCCGTAGTGTGCGGCCCCCAGCAGCCACCCAGCCAATCCAAACAAAGTCAAACAAACCCATGCCAACCACGCTTTGCAACGGTTTTCATGCCACCGCTAACCTCCGCAAGCGGTCAGCGAATTTCGACTTGCCAAATGTCAGAGGTTTTCGCACCCAAGGTCCTCCACCATGGAGCCTATAAATACCTCTTCCTTCGACAGGAAAAGGATCCGATTACTGATCCTGACTCTTAATCCTTTAAAGTTGGATCCCTGATCAATCAAAGGCCATTGATCCCCCCAATCTCTGGCCTCTTGTTTGTAGTTTGTGTTATGTAGGGCCGAAGTTGAGAACAGTGGAGATCGGACCTGTTTGAGATTTGACTCAGGCGTGGAACCCGAAGGCTCCAAATACGCTAAAGAACCTAGACCTAGGGACGCAACATTAATGCTATCTGTGGGACGGCAATAAAAAGTCTAACCTTTCACCACAACACTCATTTTCAAACACGAAAGATGGTTCACACTAGAGCGCAAATAAGCGTGCAATTGAGAGGCATTGTCGCCCGCGACGACGACTCCTCAGTGGATAGTCGTGTCGGCAGGTAGCCAGAGCCCGACGTACGCAAGCTAGCTGCCGACGTAGGCTACTTGAAGCAAATGCTTCAAGCATTGTGCACCCGAACAGGAGCGCTGTGGACGGGAGCTCATCCCCTGAGGCCCCAGTCATCGACCTCCAGACAAAGGAGGCACGGTGCGAGGGCCCCTAGAGCGATGGCAAATTGGCCAAACGATGCTGAGGTCCAGGCGGCCTCAGGCAGCAGGGCCCAGACAACAGCCAGGAGCCTTCTTAGCATGGATGAGCCGATAGAAAGCCCACAGAGGTGGAATCCCCGCAACTCCCGCAGCGACAAAAGGCCCACAACCGGAAGAGAGGGCTCGTGCAGTACGTGACCACCCCATATGGACAGCCACCATGTCCAACGGGACCTGCAGGACAACTCCGAACTCCAAGACTTCATCAATTCGAAGAGGAGTGGGTCCACCCCACGGATAGAGGAAAAGATAGACAAGATATGGAATCACGTGTTCAAGGGGGAGCCCGGGCGACTAGCGCTTGACCTGTGAAGGTCACCGTTCGCCATGGGCATCAGGACTCAGCCATTCCCCCTCAAGTTCAAGATGTCGACGCTGGACGGGTACGATAGAAGTATGGGTCCAATGGATCACCTAGACTACTTTCGTACACACCTGTCTCTCCTCGATGCAAGCAAGGATGTCATGTGCCAATGTTTCGCTCTCACACTCAAGGGAGATGCCTTGCTCCGATTCCATGGCCTCCAACCCAACTCCATCCGCTCTTTCAAGGAATTCGCCGATTGCTTCCTGTGTCAGTTCGCCTCTATCAGGAGGGACGAGAAGCAGCCCTGACACATTGTCTGCCTCTACCAGAAGTCGGAGGAAAGCCTGAAGCGGTTCCTCAATCGTTTTATCATCAAAGCCTGTCGGATCCTCCAGTTCTCTAATGAGATGAAGCTTAGCGCCTTCATCGCCACGTTGGTAGCGGGGGAGTTCTTCAAGTACCTGTCGTACTGGCGCTCACAGTCCTTCCAGGAAGTTGAGGCCGTCGTTCGGGTTTATATCTCGACTGAGGAGGCCAACGATGCGAGGCGTCCCGAACATGCGGACCAACCACCGGTAGGGCGGGTCGTTGGGAAGAAGAGGAACAGAGACGGTGGCCGCTTCCAAGAACGCCGCAAACAACTACGACCCAAGCCGAGTGCCAGGAGGGAGTACGGGCCAATGACCTTGCTCCCCTGAATGATACCCGCTCGAACATCCTGATAAAGATTAGAGATAAAAAGTTCTTGAAGTGGCATAAGGCGTCGAAGAACCTAGATGCTGGAGACCAAATAAAGTATTGCTATTTTCACCGGTCTCTGGGGCACACTACGGGGAACAGTCGGAACCTGCAGAAGGAGATAAAACACCTGGTCTATCAAGGGGACCTCACACGGTTCTTAAAGAGCTTGAGGTAGGTCCCCGGGGCTTTCAAAGGAAAGCCAAAGAGCCACCAAGGAATCGTACCGCCGCTGGCGTGATCAGCATGATTTCAATTGGGCTGGCTAGGATCAGCGGGCAAGGGCAACCCGAATGCGCTTCCAGCAGCAAGAGAGCGAGATTAGAGAATAGGAGTGATATCATTAGCTTTAACAACGACAATATGACGCATGTAATCTCCTATCATTCCGACCCTCTTGTTGTATCAGCCATCGTTTCGGACGGTATACTCGACTACCAACTGAAACGAGTCTTTATTAATAATGAAAGTTCTAGAAATTTGCTGTATCTCGATGCATTCTTTAAACTTGGACTAAGAAAAGCAAGATGAGATCAGCCGAAGGTCCTCTATATGGCCTGGACAATGAACCTGTGCCCATGCAGGGGGAGATCCAGTTGGAGGTCATGATGAGAACCTACCCGCGTGCAGCCACGCGATTCCTCGTCATCGACTTACCGTCGGTGTACAACGCCATCTTAAGCCGGCCATTCCTCACTACCTTTGGGGCTGTAACGTTGATTCCTCATCTAAAGATAAAGTTTCTGATCCCATACGGAGTGGGGGAGGTGCTTGGCAACCGAGTGATGGGTTGAACATGCTACCTGTCTCAAGTCGCCCCCACGACATCGGACCAACTGCTTGGGCTCCTGAATTTTTGCGACAAAGCTCTGTTGCAGCAAGTCCAATGGGGTGAGACGACAGAGATGGTCCCTCTGGACCCCCACCGAACCCGAGAAGTGCCTTGGCCTAAGACCCTTGAGCAACGATGCCTTGAGCGGGGCCAAGTGTCGAAAACAGTGTCGTTCGCGCAACGGCCTGAAACCCGGAGTCCGATTGTTGTGGTCGGAAAACCCAACTGGCCCATGAGTGGCTCTACCGGGCGTGCGACGATGTCCAATCCATTGGGCCGAGCATCCCACTACGCGCGGGATGCGACGACATCCTCATCAAAAGGGTAAGTACAGTGTAAGAAAGCTCCGAATTCGAGCCTTGGCGACGATAGCTAAGCATCTTAGCCATTATAAGACAGATTGCAAAGCCAAATAAGATAACATGTGCATGGAAGTGCCAGAAGCCGAAAAGAAAATCGCATTTCATTAAACATACGTGCTAAAGGCTACAAGATTGCATTCGAACGACAAAAAAAAAAGCTATACAAGAACTCCGGCTACCCTAGGAGTTTGGAGGTCCAGCCCCTTCGGAGAAGTCGGTTAGACGGGAGCCCTTTGAAATCCCATTATTCCTTGGGTCGAAGATCACCGCAAGAGTGCCTGGATATGCGACAGACGCAATATGACGACACATGTGAATGTTGTCCCAGAATCTGGCCACCAGCACCCGGGCCATCTCCTCCGGGGAAAGCCGAACCATAACGTCTGCTAAGGCGCGGGAGCTCTGACCCTCCAAGTCGGAGATTCGGCCCTTCGCGACCTGAAGCTCGCCTTTCAGCCACTCGATCTCCTACCTTAACGCCGCGGTCTCGTCCTCCACACGTAGAGCCACCTCTTGTTCAGTTCCTTCCTGGATCTAGCGGATTGGATCGTCCCATCGGGAGAGTGCTGTGTGAAGCAAGCGCATCGCCTCCGAAATATGCAAAGAACAGATAGAGGAAAGTGAGGAACCAGATAACCTCAACACACAGGAGAGAAAACGGGTGCAAAACTCAAAGAAATCATACCTGAATGAACAGCTCACCCACGCCGCTGGTCAGGTCAAAGGCAACTCCCGATGTAGGCACGCCCGGGGGTTTAGGACTCTCGGCAGACTCCTCTGCAAGGCTGGGAAAATTTGACACTGCCAAGGGCGGAGGAATGATAGGGGGCTTCGGCTACTGCGCCACCTCCGTTGTGCCACCAACCTAAATCACGCCATTCACGGAAGCACCAACGACTCGCCCGGACGCACCAACCTCCTCAACAGCGGTAGGATCATGAACGAGCAGCTCAGGCAACGCCCTGACAGATGTGTCGGTAACCTTCAAAATCTCTACGAGCTCTGGTGCAGGCTCCTGGCCATCCACCTCGACAATCCCTCCGGACTCTGGCATGTCAGTCGTCGTTGCCTCAATGCTCGTAGTGGCTGCTCCCTGCTGCTCGAGGTCAAAAGAGGAGCTCAATGGGGACTTCCCACCGGAAGGGAACTCGATCAAGGAAACTCTGTACTCTGCCAATGCAACAGCGGGAATCAGGGAGCGCTCAGCCACCCCCTCTTGCGACTACGATTCCAACGCCAACTCCGAGACGATAGTCTCGGCTGGCATGACCGACTTGGCCGCCAACCTCAATGACCTTCTTGTGAAAGTGCTTCCGACGACCCTTATCCTCTTCAAGGCTGCCTCATCCTCCTCGTCTGAGGAAGACTCGAGCGACAATAATGAGCCGCTCTCCCCAGGGGACTCCCTCGAAGGTTCCCAAAGGACGATGGCTCCAGTCTTCCTTTTCTCAGCAGCAACAATTGCCTCGCCACACACAGGCGCCCTCTTGATAGCGGCAAAAAGATTGGAAGTCAGGTAAAAAGCCTGCTTGGAAAACGTCTCCATATTCCCCTGAATATGGTCGAGCAGCTCTTTCTCTTCCTTCACCTCGTCAGCACTCACCTCCTTCTGAAAGAAGTCACTCACTGGACCCCACTCATTGGGTATCTCCTACTCTGGAGGGGCCATCAAGAAGAAGAAACAATTTTTCCAGTTCTTCACCGAATTAGGGTTCGTTCCCCTGAAGTAGAAGCCAACGCGCGGGGACATGGAAACCTAGTCTTTTGACTCAATAAAGCGGACGATCACCTTCATAGAGCTTGACTTAAACGAGCAGGAATGGAGACGAGCGGAGAAACCAGATATCGAAGAGCATTGGGGTGAAGCCGAGCGACAGGAACCCCCAGCGTATCAATGATCCCATACAGATCAAGCTGCATGGGAAAGCGAGGTCTGCCTCTCATATGGTACTCGTAAATGGTGATGTAGCCCTCTGGGGGTGCATTTGCCCTGCCAGTTTGATTGGGGAGAAGGTAGCCCCAGTCGCTAGGGATGCCGTAGTCGACCCTCAAGACCACAACGGCACTCGCTGACAAGACGGACATGATGTTGCCAGCTCCATGGCGAATCGTGCAAGAATAAGAGGGAGAGCCTTTCTTCTTAGCCATGATCTTCGCAACGCAGGAAAACACAAAGTATGGAAAGCCAAGTGGAACATTGCTTGAATAGGCAGCACTTGGAAGGTGAAGCGGCGTCGCGTGGGAAAACGCAGAGCACACCCTAAATGATGGCCATGACACGTGCCCGTCCAACGAAGCATCGCATGTCATTCATGGCAGCCAATCATGACGCCTGGCAGGCTGCACCCCACTAACACCGCAGCCGTTTACCAGAATCCCGGTTGTCACACCCACATTAAATGCATCGATTTTGGCCGCCAGAAGTGACGGTAGCAGCCTTTCCAGAGCATGGGGCCGGAAGGATATATAAAAAAAATAAGCAAGCGGGTTAACCGAACGTGGTGGTTTGCTCAGTTAGAAGATGAAATCTCATTGATTATTTTCACTAATATGGTTTCTTTATGGGAGACATCGACCAGTGGCCGCAGACTACAACAATCTGCCCCCTCTGGGCTCTGCAAGATCGGGAGTCATGAACTCTGTCATTTCCGAGCGGATCCTGGCACCTAAATTTCGAGAGTCCAAGAAACTGATACAAAAGCGTGGCACCAATAATGAGACTATCCTCCAGCTAAGCCGAATACTTTCCTGGAATCTCCTTTTCAGCAAAGGAGCCAACTCTTCTAGCTGGATTCTCAATCTCAGCTCAGCCTCATGCCGTGCATGAACGACGTGTTCCTCCCTGAGCCTCGCTCGATATCGCTTGAGCTCCTCCTGAAGAGCTACGATTTGGTTCTGAGCCTGCGAGTTGGCGTCGACCAGATGCAACGCCCTCGCCTCTACCTCCGACCATGCCTGCTTGAAGTGAACCCCTCGAGCCTGAGTCTACTCGATCTCTCCAACGGCAACCTGCACCCAGGCCTCCATGTCCTCCACTGCCCTCAGGACTCAACGAAGTGATGTACCAGCTCCCCTAGGCCTTTGTAGCAGCCAGGAGTTGGACACCCCGTCGGTTTCAAAGCCTAGCGGTGCCCTCAGGAACCTCATTGGCCCAACGACAGAGGGCTCCGAATAGTAATCCTCTATTGCCACAGAGGAAGGCGCAACCTTGTCATGCCCCCAAGAGGCCTGCTCTCCTCGTTTAGATTCTTCAGTGGGAGGTTCAGACTCGGAGGAAGAAAACAGTCTTCCCATCAAGATCACCACAACGAGAAAGGGGAGAGAAAACGGCTGCAAAATGATATTTTGTGTCTCCTAACGACTAAGGAGTGCAAAATCTGGAGGGATTCTTGGCACTTAAATAGCCCAGGGTTCTCCAAGAAAGCATCATTGCTCAAAACGGAGAAAGACATTCAATTGCCTAAGGAAATCCCTCCACGTGGCGGCTCCCCGAAACATCACGCCTTTCCAAGAAAGATAATTATGACGCAACGACCCCAAGGTTTTCAACGCAATAAATGCGCCTACGCCATTGGCTAATGTGACAGTCGCCAGCAACCTTCAGCCTCCCAAGGCAGAGCAGACCCGCAGCTAATCCCTTCCGGGTCCCTCCATTGACAGTCCCATTCGGACTCAAGGGATGGACGCTTGCCAAGGAAACAAAAGGTTGCCATATGCTCGGAATGAGCGAGCAGTCGAGTATGTATAGCGGCGAGAGAGTCTTATGGCACTTGAGTCATATTGGTGCAAAAGAGAAAAAAGAAAGCTTGGTGGGACAAAAAATGAAGACAAAGACTGATGCTTTTATTCATTGAGGCTTTTTTTTACAGAGTACAAGGCTCATGCTTACACGAGCGCTGAAAAAGTAAAAGTACAGCGAAGTACAAGATGTAGACGAAAAACTCAGCTCACCAGGAGGGTTCGACCCCAAGCATAGATGCACATCACTGTGCTTCGAAGGCATCTTCGCCGGTGTCGACTCCCCCACCTGGGTGAATTGGATATGAATACCTTGCTGCCAGGAGGACGAGATCGCAGCCAGGGACTGGCATCTATCGGGTGTCCACCGAGATTGTAGCGCGAAACCCAATGGAACACCGAGAGTCGCCTCAACTCTCGATCAACTAGGTAGGCCACGAGCAATTGACGAAACCCCGGGCCAGCTCTTGGGCGAAGGAACGAAATCTCTGATCGTGAGTGCTCACCAAATGCGGTTTCGCCCAACGGCTAAAAACCCTAGATGACTAGGGAGGAGTCACATGACAATAGTAGAGTGGCCGAACCACCACCCATGCAGGAAGCATGACAACAAACTTCAAAGACAGCTACGAGTCTCCTGCTGATCCATCCGATTCCTGTCAAGAGCTCTGTGGGACATGGTGCACCCATTAGACTCCCCATTGCTTCTCCAAGCTAAGGGATGAGCTTGGACCTTCGTGGCGTCGGAACTCCTCAATTTATAGCAGCCTAAAGAAGCCCTAAGGCTCCCGAGCGGGCTCACCCCCCGATGGCCATCAATCAAGTAATAGGAAAGCCATCAGTGTTGGGCTCGTTCCAAGGCCATGAATCCTTCCCAGTAAGGCTCCGAATCCCTACGACCACTAAAAATGCTGCATATTTACATGGGAAAGGAACTATTCCCCTGAAGACCAGAATTTAGAGAATCTTAAGGAAGGACACGTCATCCGTCGGCGGGATCCACATTTGACGTGCCAGGCCCAGGCAATCGACCATCCCCGGGCATAGAGGGCTAGTGTTGGATCTAACACAGAATTGGGAAAAGGGCATCCATTAGCAAAGAAGCCCAATCCACGAGAGCCAGGCTGGGCACGAAGTGACAAGGCTTGCAGAGCGCCAGGCAATGAGACCAATCAGTTTTGCCTGCGTCCTTGTCGTAGCCTTACAGCCTGCTAGCGCAGAGGACGCCGGCGGAGGAACT
>JAOVVI020003283.1:0-19357 GCA_028571085.2 Nepenthes alata | reverse complement strand
CTCCTCGTTGGGAGTTGCCAGATATCCAATGTCTAAATCCAAATATAGTGACCATAACTCGACACTACATTTTCATATATATGATAATGCATGGTCTATGCACATTTCGTATATATTTTCGTATACATAAATTGATATAAACACATATAGTGTTTGATAAATTGTTCAGACTTTTAGAAAAATATTAAATCTTTTAAAATTATAAAATTCAATCCAAAAATATACAAATTAACCAATAAACTACACATGTATGTCAAGAGTAAACCGATTAATTGTATAAAAATACATGCATATTAGTAAAAATTTTAAATGGTGTCAAAAATATTTCAGATACTAAATTAGACAAAAAATGGGTTTACAGATACTTGCATTGACTTCATATTTCGCAAATTTGAAAAAAAGATGTCCCGAAGTGCCTGAACGGCACCTCTCTCTCTTGTGCCGGCCCATGGTCCATTCCTTCCCCTCCCTTCCTCTCTCTGCTTCACGTGCCTTCGTCTCTCTCTCTACTCACGTTCACCTTCGCCGGCGACGGGTCTGACACAAGCGACGATGGCGACCACAATGGCGGCGAACCCTGCGATAGCACGGTGGCGCACGACAGCGCATGTGAGCCGTCAATGGCTCTTCTCTCTCCACCGCGTCTCCTTAACAAATCCATCAAAACTTCAGTCAATTTCCACATAATACATACATGTAATTCAAAAATTAACATCTACAAAGAGAATAGAATGATTTACTTGCCTTAATTTTATCGATTTTTTTTCGAAATGGCGGCGACGGCTCGCATGATTTCCTCCTTCCTTTTACACCACGACACACTATGAAGAGTGGGCTTTACCGAGCTTCCATCTCTGGCGCCGATTCCTCCGACAATGATGGCGGCGGTGACCCCCCGCGTAGGTGCTCCCTCTTCTCCTTCTCTTTTCCCTCTTCTCTCTCCTCGACACCACCTCCTATTACTATTCCCCATTCTTATCATTTATCCTTTTTTATTTTTTTTATATTATTATTATTATTATATATTTTATTTTTTATTTCTTTTATTCCCAATTTTAAATTAATATTTAGACGATAATATGGGCACACCTTAGACGTCAGCCCAACCGATCGAAATATCATTCCAAATTTTATAATATTTAATTTTGTCACGTCCAAATTTACACAAAATCATAATTAATATTAAATTGATCTGAACGAAAATTTAAAATATTACATGTGTTACCACCCATATGGACACTGTATGTTAATGGATCATTTTTGTGTTCTCTATGCATTCACTTTGGGTTCCTTCACCCGAAGAAATTAAGATTATATAGTTGATCACTTTTAGTTTTTCAACCACTAACAATATAGCCAAATATGAAACTTTACTATTTGTGTTGAAGTTGGTTAAATAATGTTTCATAAAAAATTTAATTTTCTATAGTGAATCTAAATCATTAGTCAATCAAATATTAACTAACTTTGAAATAATCAATTTTGACCTAGTTAAATACCTTTCTAAGATATAAAATCTCTTGTTATTTGTTGATAAATTTTCAATTATCCACATCCCTGCATAAAATAACTAGAAAGTTGATTGACTTTTCAAAATGGCGATATCCAATTGTTATGAATAATACATTTGTGATATGAGAGAAGTACTTCAACGACTAAACATTCAGAAATAAGATGAAGTGGAACACTTTTGAGCGATCCGATGGAGGCAAAACAGATTTAAAAAATTACGGGTTGGCATATTGTAGTAGACAAATCATGATATAGAAGAGGTAATTCAGTGTCCTATATATACTATTTAATTTCAATCAAAGCCGATTATACTCTTAGAAAAGTACATTTCAAAATATTTGAAGCACATATAAGAGATGAGAATTTAGCTTTCAAAATTATGAAATAGAGCTATTATTGACTAATAATAAAGAAGAATGCAATGAATTTTGTTAAAAAAAATGTAAGAATTGTCAAATTGATAACAATGTATTCAAGTAACCACATACAAAATTACAAGCTTTAAAAGCTTTGTGGGCATTCACCCAACTGGGGCTAGATATGTTAGAATCGTTTTCTTGAACAATTAAACAAAGAAAGTTTATTATTGTTGCGATTGACTATACAATGGGTAAAATCCTCTCCTTTAGTAAAGATTATTGAATAAAACATAACCAAATTTATGTGTCAAAATATCATATGTAGATTTATGGTACTATAAGTTATAGTAACTAACAATGATAATCAATTCTCAAGAAGGTTTACTAAATATTACAAAGGATTGGATATCTGATTAGTTCATATGTCAATCCCATATCCACAAAATAATGGTCATGTAGAAGCAATGAATATGGCGATAATCTATGGATTAAAGACTAAATTGGATAAAGTTGGAGGTGCCTGGATAGATAAAATCCTATTTGTACTTTGGGCATATCAAATGAATGTAAGAAAAACTATTCGAAAAACACCTTTCAATTTATCTTACAAAACTGAAATGGTAACTCTAATAGATATAAGACTGCTAAGCTACCGATTCAAAAACTTTGTTCTAAATCAAAATTATTAGTTCCTTAGATAAATTTTGGATCTCTTAGTGGAAGTTAAAGATATGACATATATTTGAACAATGGCCTATCAAAAAATAGTCACTAGGTATTACAATAAAAATGTGAAAATGTAAACTTTTAAAGTTGGCAATTTTATATTAAGAAGAATCAAATCAACGGGTAAACTTATACATATGAATAAACTATTCTTTACTTTAGAAAAACCATTCCTAGTGTTGGCAATACTTCATAATTGGGTGTACAAGTAATGTAACAAAAAATGGAAAGCTAGTTCCATGCACCTCGAGCCCTCTTCATCTCAAAAAAATGTTATTAATAAAGAGACCAACCTCAAAATATAAAGGTACAACCTACCTCCCACATTGAAGTACTTATATGATATAAAAATTTTTATGATTATTAATAAAAATAATTTTAAATTTAATTATTGTAAATTTGCATATATATGTATTATTAATATAATTATCACTTATCCTAAGTCAGAAGTTTGGTTTTAATATCTCATCTATTAAACGCATCGATTCAAGTGAATGGTCATAACATCGGTTCAATGAAACCATAATAGATTTAAGTATAGTCATACACTCAAAATTCTATAAGACTCGGGAGCTTGAAAACAAAGCATTTAATACTCTTTTGAGAGTTTGATAACTCTGCTGCATAAAGTCAATCAAAACTTGACTGTTAATAGTCACCTGATCTATTAAACCTCAGGGATACTATATATATATATATATAACGATAAACCCTTTTACGTAATACGTACAATCGGTCAAATAGTGAATAATTAGAGTCTTTCTTTACCAGTAATGATAGTCTAAAGATTTAATTGATAATCAATTCAAATATCTTCTAATCAAATATTAATAGATATATAATCGAGGGCTAAGCCTCTCGATCAACATCAATTTAAAAAAACCAATGAAATATAGAGCTAAACATGTCAAAAGATATTCATTAAAGAATGAGTTACATAATTCTCTTACAAAGTTGTGATGTAAAATTACAAGATTAAGGGGACTAAAATTGATAGGCAAACCTATGGCTAATGTACAGATTCGGATCCCAGAGCTTGAGGGTTTGATGAATTTCTAAAACCTATGACTTTTGAAATTAAAGTATATCTAAAATTTCTAAAATCTAAACAGCCAATAGAAAATTTAGGAACCACCAATGAGACTATTCTTTTATAAAGATCAAAGCCTTTGTTAAATCGAGCATCAAGTAAAGCGCCAGTTTCTTTTGATCAAATACTCTTTTTTAATGATTCCTTAAGCTATGAGAATTCAGATTCTAATACCTCTATGGCACCTACAGCAACTGCAATGCAACATTCTATTTCAAGGGCTCTATCAAAAGAATTGACTCTATCCTCAGCATTGGTAGCTCAGTCTGTACTCATGTATCCTGCTCATTTATTCGACTACTTCTTTCCTAAGATAAATTGATTGATCTTTAAATAATGACGCAATGACTTTAACAATCATATCTCTAAATTTGAAACTCTTGACAATAGTTGAATTAATATAAGATTAGGATATGCAAACAATTTTTATATCTTGACTATATAGCCTGTGTTTTATCTAATTCGTTAGGTTTTTTGACTATAAAAAAGAGTGAATTAGTGATATAGAGTCAAATAGATTAAAATCAAATGTTTAAAGTCTACCTCTTAGGTTGGGATACCCCTCTTGGATTGGGATACCCTCGAGTCTCCCTGTGAAGCCTCAAAGCCTGCAACTCATAGAGAAAGATAAAGAATGTGCATCAAATTCTTTATGAATATTTACATTATTATCTAGTTTGGCTAAAGCAACTTGAGAGATAGAAGATACCAATACTAGTACAATAGGAGAGCTAGATCAGTTGAAACCCCTTATTTAGCTATGATGGGACCATTAACTATTAGAACATCTTCATATGAAGAATGGTACAAAGAGTTACGTTCTAATTTAGAGTATTAATGGGATTCTCTCTTTAAAATTTAAGATAGGACTCTCTTTTAAAGGCACTATTGGAGAAGTGACAAAGGCCAGAGTAAATAAACATGTAAATTTTTCAGCTCTCATCTCAGTTCTACTCACAACAATTCGGTTCTCAAAAACCTTATCAACAACTTTCAAAATCTTATTATCATTTGAATGATAAACTAGTAAAGATGTCAAATGAATGTTAGACTGATTGGTATAAGCCCCAAGAAGAAAATCTATCAAAATACCCTTCTTCATTTTCAATGGACAAGGAAGCAAATCAACAATGATTTCATCTCTAAGAACAATATACCAATTTACAGCATCTAAAGCTACATGAGGTAGAATATTACTGGTCATGTGCAACTTGGCAATGTGTTTCTTTTATTGGATTCGATCGAGATCTAGTAATTGAAATTTCATTTTTAAAAAACTGAACCAGCAAATGTTGTGTTTATATTAGCCCAATTATTTCATAAAATCAAATTATCGGAAACCTTAATATAAAGAATCAATCATTCCAATTTTTTTAAAGAATCAAAATTTCTTCAACTTATTTTAAATTTCTTTCTGTAGTTGAAGATATTTGATCACTTTTCTGATTAAAACAAAAAATAATTTTGACCATTTGAACATCTAACTTAAGCTTATGGCGCCTAAAAAAGATATGCAATGCTACTAAATATCTAATAACATTAGAATGAACTTGAGCAACAGGGATTTCAAGGGTCTCCATGATCTCAACACTCTTGCTAAAGGAATATGGAGTCCATCCTTCAAGAAAGCTTCGCATATAATAACGAAACCATCCCTTAAAGAATAAGATCTCTCCTCGGATGAAGGGACTATAAAGGGAATGAAGAAGGGAATGTTATACCGATCGTAAATGTCAATGATATCGGATGGAAACAAATAAGAAGCAACATCAAAAATATTTTTTGAATCACTTCGTGGATCCATGAAAAGTAGAATGCAAGAAAAATCAAAGAATTTCAAAGGTTTGCACTTCGGTATAAAGTTAAGAAGAATACACAGATAGAGTTTAAGAAGAAGAAATGAAGACGCTAGAATTAGGAAAAAAAAAACTGATCTTGTAAATGAGGCATTTAAAATAGTAACATAGGTTTAAACAACACATTGAATTTTCAAAGTTTATTAGATGAAAACACGACTTCTACTTAATTAAAAATCAAAACCCTGCATAATGAAATGATTCAAAAATGGTACCATTTGAAAACCACCTAGTATTACATTAAATGTGCAACTAATAAGTCATTTTAGTTGTAAATGTTATCATGATAAGGACATCATTTATCTAATTACACAAATACAAAACTTTAAGAGTCTAATTTGCCTTAATAAACGAATTCGGTAAACTATTATAATTTAAATTTTAATTTATTTAATTAAGAGACCCACATTGTCAGAAGGCTAAGTTGTTAGAAGGCCACGCTGTTAGGAGACTAAGTTGCCAGATTTTTATTAAATTACCATTTGTCAAATTTTAATATCTTAGAAGTAAGAATTAAAAAACTTCTATTTGAATAATTTGTTTAATTTAAACTTTCAGTAACTTATAATCCCATATAAATAAATATAAGTCTAAAATACTAAATGAACAAATTTACAAATACAATTTGATTATGGAAATAGAAAATATCTCATTTATTTATTCCTAGGCACATTCATATATAAGATATATTCTTACATGAAAGTATTAAATCAATTGGCATAAAGAAAAAGAAGAAACGTCTGAGGTGAATATCATTAGTAGCGGTCAAAAAATCAGAAGATTTACTATATCTCTTGAAAGTAATATCCAGCCAAACAATACAAGTTGACTGATATCAAGCAAAAGAAATAGCTGCAGCACATGAGCCAATAGACATCTAATTAGATGATTCTCTAGCAGCAATGATACATTTAGTAGTATGAGGCATCAAGACAACTACCCAAATAGAAAATCAGTCCGGCTTATATTGTTGTGCAAAAGAAAAAAATTAGAATGATTTTCTCTATAAAAAAAGGTAATCAAGATATATTTCATTAGTGTTTCTTGAAGGAATGTAATAATCTTAAGAATAACTCTCTTCTCTTTGATCTACTAAACTCTAAGTAGCTTACAAAATATAAGTAACTCGCTACAAAAAAAAAAGAAGATATTCTATGATAAAAAATTAATGATAAATATATTTTTATTATTGTTAATAATTAACACATACAATTTAATGATAAATATATAATTTTATTTTTAAAATTTTAAATTAAATAAACACTAATTTATAAAAAAAATAAAATAATTAGTAATAAATAATAAAAATAATAAAAACACATTGTCACTAATTATAAAAAATATTTCCTGTCACTTACAAATTTTTTAAAAATTTTTTAAATTATTTATTAAATTATTATTTTAAAAACTTATCTCTTTCAATAAATTATAAATAATTTATTAAATATTTATAAATTAAATATTTATAAAAACTTATCTCTCAAACCCCTTCAACCAAATCGGTCGCATTCCCTCGCACCTCCCTCTTTCACACTGCTTCCTTCAGAGCCCGAAATCCACTTGGCGATTCTCTTTCATCCGCTTCGCAATCGACGATTTTTTCCCATCTCTCGCACTCATTCATCCATTTAGCTTCACAAATGACAAATGACTCACGAAATCGACGCTTACCATCTCACAGAGCTTTGCTTTTGGTATCTCTCATTCCTCTCTATGTCTCTGGTTCACAATATTTTGAATCAACACTTTGATATTGATTATGAATACGTTCTGTTTCGATTTTGTAATGAAATAGAATAGATTCGACAGATTTTAATAATTTTCTCAATATATCTCACGGTGTATTTATCAGTAAAAAACAGAGAAGAGAAGTGTTGAGGAAAAGGTTAGGGTTCTACCTTGCCATAATTATCGAAGTTTGACTTCAGCATATATTTAACATTTTCTAGATTAGTAGTGTAAATCTTATTGCCAGACTAATCAACCATATATTTATCATTATCCTTGCGGCACTACTGAGGTCCCTCCCTCTCTCTTTAACTTTCTCTTCATCCTTTTTCCCTGCTCGCATTGGCAAAATTTTGGTTAAATTTTCATCCACATTTAATCCCTCTCTACAGATGTGGCTGAACCTTATTCAGAAATCAAAAAAAGGAGGTTTAGATGTGATCGAGACTTACGTTTTCTGAAATCTACATGAACCATTTCGAGGCTAGGTTACTGAGTTCTGCCTTCCTTTCACTTCCTTATTCAAGTATCAATTCGATTATTCAGCTTATTTTATCTTTCTCTTCCTGTTTACCTTAATCATGAGATTGTATATATTTGCTGAAGTGTTTGAGTTACCTATCACCACTACTACTACTATTAGATTTATTTTTCATGTGCATTATATTTTCGGTAGAAAGAATTTGGTTAAATTCATCCAATTAGTGTTAGCTTCAAAACAGAGCAACTCCTCCAAAAATGCAAATAAATCAGAAAGTGAAAAATTGCTCAAGCTTCACGCTTGAAAACAGAAAGCAGATAACAAGGTAAACCAAAAGCATCATTTTATTAATTTTCACTAAAGCGCACCCCAAAAGATCCAACAAAGCATCTCAATTTATACAAAAACAACTCACTAAAAAACAACATCCAAATAAATGCACTCATGCACTTCAAATGCACGCCAGCTTAGAGCCACAGTAATTTCATTAGGTTTAAATTCAATTGCACGCCTGCTTGCATCGAGCCATAGCAAATGCATTAAATTGGGTCTAATTTTTCAGAAGTTAATAGTAGAAGCAGAACTTTACGTTCATCTGAGAATTGGTCTATACGTTTGCACAGAATGGAATTACGGGTCAGGATTACTAGCTTTTTTGATTATGTATATTTTAGTTGGCAAAAAAAATATTCTCACGTTGATTTGGATTTGGTTTCTTGAAATAATAAAATTGATACAAAGTTAAGGTGGAAGACACAAACTAAACTTGGAAAAAAAATGAACCATACTCCCATATTTTAAAATTCTCTCAATTCAAAATATGGAAATAATTGACTTTTTTATAATTTATCCAAGTGATCGTGGAAGTTCATGTGTTTGTTACACTATTTGAGCAGCGGCTTCCATCTTTGGTTGCATTTAATACCCAAAATCAAGTTATACAATGGGCCGTTCAAGGTTTCTCCTGTTCCTATTTATGTACATATCTTATTGGAATCCTTGATTCCAATTTTTTTAAAACTTAAGAAAGCTATTTATCATATGAAGATACAGCGATTCATGACCTTGATTGTGGATATGATGAAGAAGAATAACTTGTATGCGTCACAAGGGGGACCTATAATTTTGTCTCAAGTCGATTTTTATACTCATTGATCAATTTCTGGTGTTAGTAGGCTATTTGGCGTCATTATCTTTCGATTAATTATGGATGTGATTTGATTTGTATAGAGTTGGTCAATCACTTTGCCTTTGAGTGTCTCTTTGAAGCTTGACCTTGTGTATCACTGCTGATAGATGGCTTTCTTTGGTACGCATAGTTCTCAATCGGTTAAATAATTTCAGTATATATTTTACATAAGAAAGAACATTCTTTTATGATGGAATTTAGCCAAAATTGGGCACTATTTTAGGTGGTGAATTAGTGTTGAAATAAGTGGTAATGCAATGTAAAAATGTGATATAGTAAAACTTAGTGTCTTTTTCATGCTTAAAATTTGTGCTAAAAAGCCGGAAATGCTCAAAAGTTGCATTTGTTAAAAAAGGCTCCATCATGATGCTTAATCCAAAGGGCTCTGAAAAAGGCCAGCAGAAGATGCATATAGGGATAGGCATGATGATAAGAAGAGAAAGGATATGAATCTGAGTCAATATTATGGCCACGACCCTTCTAAGAGTTGCGACACCCTCTGAAAATTCTTTGCTGCAGGAAGTTGCTGGAATGGAAACCACTGCATATATTTTCACGAGAATCAAGAAGCTGGCAGTCCTCAAATGTCACATACTCGGCCAATTCTTGATAGCATGCTTGTTGTTGGATCACGTGAGGGCAGTGCAAATGTATTACAATCTGCAAGCTACTCCTGCTCATGCTCCAACCCACAGTACAGTCAGTTGAGCAGCTGGGACAAGATTTCTATCTCTCTTCTACAGTGGCCAACTAATACAGAACAAGCCGCAGCTTTCTCAGCTATATGCTGCTCTTGTCCCACATAGTGCTATGAAGGGTGTGTCCAGCCACCCTGAGACATCCATAGTGGCAATTCCCGCTGCTTCTACAATTCCGTTTCATGACAAAAAGGTGATGAATCCAAGCAATATAATCCAATATTCAAAAGCTTTAAACCAAAGATGCCAACATCTGTAAGCTAAACCAACTCAATCCATAGATGCGGAAAGCAGCACAGCACAGGAACATGGGCCCTCGAAGGACATGGATAAGGATGGTGGAGATGATGATGGCAGGAAGGCCAAAGATGTGAACTGGATTCTGACATTCCAATTTGCGCCTGCGAACTTTGTTAAAGAGCTTTTGAACCCCACTTGGAGGGAAGGTCAACTTAGCAAAGAGGTTTGCAAAACCATAGTTAAAAAGGTAGTTCACAAAGTTACTGATACTGTCCGGGGGGCTTATGTTCCTCAAACTATAGAGGATATTGACCAGTACCTATCTTTTGCAAAATCAAAGCTCAGTGAATTTGTACATGTGAGAGCCAATTCCATTCATTGGCTTACCTATTTATTTTTCTTATGCTTAATTGAGAATTTTTGGTTTTTTAGGTGTCAGTCTAATGCAGGCATACGTGGAGAGTTATCAGTAGAGCTACATTCCTGATGCTAAAAAATGAGCAGGAAATGCTCAAAACTCAATGATTGTGGGTGGCCGGAGATGCCAACGAAGTGATCTTGAGAGATGGAGCGCCGCCTTTTATTAAGGCGAGTTCCTGCATAAATGATGCCCATTGCTCACCATAACTAATCGACAATATGAATCCAATTAAACCCTTAAAGGGCTTCTAGTAAGGCTTGACTACGAGTAAAATTAGCAAAGTGGACGATAGGTAAGATCTCAAAAAATGATTTATAAGTACCAATCTTGTTAAAGAGGTTAAAAGGGGTCCAGAAATGAGGTGATTGAGCTGTGGAAGGTCGGGCAGAGATGGAAGTATTCGAGGGATTGTTGATAAGGAGCAGTTGCAGGGCTTCTTTGACATAGAAAGCAGCCCTTAGAAGGGCTTCCCAATGGGAGAAAGCTGCTGATTGAGCCGTGCCAATATCCCATGCGCGAGGATCGAATTCCCTGCTTCAAGCAGCCCAGCTGCCTTGTATAACTGGTCTATTATGGTCTCCTGCTGCATAATCTCTTTCCTTGACATTTTCATCTTGTTGCCCGTTTGCCTTTGCTGCACCTAAGGAGCCGAATGAACTTGTGGAGAAGATAAACAAAGTGGCTGTCTATTAGACAAGGCAGGGTGTTGCTGTTGTTGATTGCATGACAATGACAAGAAAAATGATGGGTTTTGCATATTATGTGCTCGTTGCTGGTTCATCAGCAATTGGGGATGAAAGGCATGAGGCTTCTCATATGAGCAATCAAATAGCTGCAGATTAGGAAGGGTTTCTGATTGGATTATGTTGCATTTGACTCAATACACCTTGGGATAATGAAATGGGCAAAAGATTTTCATCATAACGGGTAGAAATTGGGTCCGCAGGAAGATCAGTAGAGCTGGTAAATTGTTACCATTTCCATCTACTGAAACAGTTGTTGAATAATTTTGTTAGAATGTATTAGATTTTTTTTTTGAATTATTGTATGCAATTTTATTCTATTATATGAATATTATTTTTATATTTTTAATCAATTTAAATTTAATATTTGTATTAAATTTTTATTCATTAAAATATATAATTTAGAGATAAAATAATATATTTTTTGGGATAATTATTTGTCATTAAATATATTATTTAGTGATAAAATAAAATATATTTTAGTGACCAAATTATTTTATCTTTATAGAATATTATTAGTGATAATTTATATTTTTTCACTAAAGAAATATTTTAGTGATAAAATAAAAATTTATTACTAAAAGTTTTATGATAAATTTTTAGTGATAAATTTATATTTCGTCACTAAAATATTTAGTGATAAATTTATAATTAATAGTGACAAATATTTTTGTCACTAAAGATTAAAATTGTTGTAGTGATTCTATTAAATATTGAGATTTGAAATTTGGATAAAGATATATAATAATAGTAGCTCCTTTTATAACAAAAAAATAATCCATGAAGTGAAATATTTTAAAATAAAAAAAAGTAGTCAAACAGTTAAAAAATATCTATTGAACTTCTAAAAAGTAAGTTTTAATCAATATGACCAAACAATAATATGTGTTTACTAAATATGATTTAAATCGGAAGAGACATTTGGACAACATTGAAGAAAGATCACTCAAATTGTTGTGACCCCAACAGCAACGTCTCTCTCAAACCGCAAAATACTTCACACTTAGCCACAAATCAGAAGGAACTCAGAAGAGATTGGAGCGAGGAGTTCAGACAAAGCAGAGTAAAAGTGAACGAGAGAGACAGAGCGAGTTTAGGAAGAAGATTCGAGAGCGAGGGAGCGAAATCAGATGAGGAAAAATATCAATCATATTTCCCTTTAGCTACAGTAGCACACGTATATATGCCATTACTCTAACAGCTTAAGCTAACGGCCAACACGTCTACGGCCCATAACCGAAACATACATAATATGTAATAAACAATCATATTACTGAAAGCAGTGGAAGAAACGAAGGGGTGGAGCCCGGGAACAAATAAACTAGAAAATAGGAAAAAACTATAATACGGTTAGCATAATTGTTGTTATATATAGTCGCAAAATTTTCAGGGCGACTAGATTGTTCTGACGCTTTTCTTTAGCCTCGGCTGACTTGGCGGTGTAGCAATATCAGCAGCAACGAGGCTAGCAACACAAATTTCAATTCTAACATACTCGAAACTTGAATTCATCTTTTGAGTGGAGAGCTTATGTTGGGTATCACCTAAAATAAATCTGATTCAACTGATTGATATGATGAGCTATAAATAATAATTTTTTTTAAAAAAAAGGTATTGATCGACCGAATTATTAATCCTAAAATTAGGCAATAAGCATCAAACACAGGTCAAACAAGAATTTGATCAAACGACTAAATTTTCAATTGGCCGAACTGCCGTATATACTAAGTGCTGAATATCCAAATGGTTGGACAGTTGATCAAACCGAATGGTTAATCTTATAAGATGGTTGGATAAATTAAGAGATTAACTTAACTGAATAATTAAATTAAACAAGCAATCAAAACACCCTATGGTTAAGCATCATGTTTTGACCAACCGTCTCTAAAAAAATACATAATTAAAGTATATTTAGACAACTGAACTATTTAGTTCTCAATAATAACACATATTGCAGTCAATTATTCATCTATAGGAAACCATTACTAACTGAGGATATAGATATAAATAACTCACTTTTCCTAAAAATGAGGGGGAAAATCCAAAAAGTAAATATAGAATTTTATTCCTCGAGTTTCTTAATCTTCCAAAAGTTATAAAGTCTAATTCTCAATCTTTTATTATCGAATATCCTCTTTTTCTTAACAACAATTACATTTTGAATAAAACGTTATTGATTTTAGTATCAAATGATATATCGAGGAGTAAATTTTATATCTCTTAAACTTTTATCTAACATTGAGTGCATAGAATTTATATAGAAGTTCGATTATTTGACCTGATTTTGTTTGAATTACTATCCATATTCAATACACACATCAATGTCAAAGGCCTGAAACTCAATATATAATAGAATAAATTTAAGAAATGTTTTTCATATCGGATTATTGTGTGTTATTATTTGATTGCTAATTCATATTTTTATATTTTTTATTAGTAATTTATTTGCATGCGACATACTTAATGTTAATTATTTACTCGTGAGTGTATCTTAGGATTAACTCTTACATTTAAGTGTGCTTGATGATCGACTTAGTTGGCATTTGGCTATCAACGGGAATAAGCACACCGGATGATTTTGGAACTATAAAAATCGAACCATGATATATATAGAGGAGGCCCTCTAATTTACGGAGGCTATAAGATTCTTCAAATTCTTCTAAAATCTAAAGTTCTAGTTTTAATTTATTTTATAGAAATATGAAATAAGTTATTATATTTATATTTAAAAAACCTAAAACATAAACATTACAAAACATATAATATTTGTATAAAAACATAATGTAAAAATATTTAGAAAAATACTCTCCTGCATTCAAAAATTATTATGTATATAAAAATATAGTTTAATAAGATGATTATTTAAGTATTTATGTATAATATTAAAAACTATATTTATAAAAAAATTCAAAAGTCAAGTTGAACCGTACTCATCCTTAAAAATGTAATTAGATTTAATGTATAAATTGTATCCGTTTATAATATTTACATATCTGATAAATTGCCAACCCTAATGGGCCGAGCCTATCAATTTTGGGCATACAAACCGCCAACCCTACCCACCATCACCGTGGCAATCGAAGACTCGCAGCCGTAGTCTCAAGTCTCGACTTTTTACGGCACCTAGGGTCATTAGTCGACCATCGATACGACGGAGGAGAGCGAAGAGAGAGACTGAGAAAACCACTTCTGGCTTCCCCAATCCTCCTGCGCATGCTCTGCAATCCAGCAATCCGTCTTTCCGCGAGAAACCCTCGCACCCTTATATCGACAAATTAAAACCTACAACTGTACGAAGTAGAGTTGCAGCGGCGAGGGGCAGAAAGATTGCTAAAATCTGGAATGGATCAATCATCGTTTCTGCTGATGCTATCGAACCTCCTCCACCTCCAGAACCATCTTGACCCAACATCCTCTCTCTTCTCCGACACCACTCCCTCCTCCGGCTCGCCTACCTCCATACTCTCTTCGTGCTCCGCCGCTCCTCTCCTCTTCTTCACCATCGCTTCTGTCCTCTCATATGTCGCTTCTTCTCGCCCCTCCTCTTCTTCTTCCTCCTCCTCCGCTTCCCCCTCTGATCACCCACTCTCCTCCTTCCGTGCCCTCTCCACTGAGCTCATCTGGTCCATGGATCCCCCTGTCCGCGACGCTCAGTGGCGCTCCTCCTACGGCCTTTCTTACCCAGTCTTCACCACCGTCGTCGACAAGCTCAAGCCTCACATCGCCCTCTCCAATCTCTCGCTTCCCTCCGATTACGCCGTCGCCATGGTCCTTTCACGACTCTCCCATGGCCTCTCCGCAAATACACTAGCCAGACGCCACAACCTGGATCCTTATCTGGTCTCCAAGATCACCAACATGGTCACTCGTCTCCTCGCCACCAAACTCTACCCTGAATTCATCAAGATTCCTGTCAGCCGTCGCCGCCTACTGGACACCACCCAGGCCTTCGACCAGCTCACCTCCCTCCCGAATTTGTGCGGTGCCATTGATACCACTGCCATCAAGCTCCGTCGTCTTCCCAGCGACCTAACTGATGCTTCGTCTTATCAATCTCGACATGGGTTTCCGGCGATTCAGCTCCAGGTTGTCGCAGATCACAAGAAGATTTTCTGGGATGTCTGTGTCAAGGCGCCTGGCAGTGTTGACGATGCTACCCATTTTAGGGATTGTATTTTGTACAGTAGGCTGATGTCGGGCGATGTTGTGTGGGATAAGGTAGTCAATGTAAGAGGCCACTCAGTCAGACCTTACATTGTCGGGGATTGGTGTTTCCCTCTGTTGTCTTTCTTACTTACACCATTCTCTGGTGACGGCAGGGGAAACCCTGCCCATAATGCCTTTGATGCTGCTCTTATGAAGGGCAGATCTGTTGTGGTGGAGGCTATTGGGTTGCTTAAAGGAAGGTGGAAGATTTTACAGAATCTAAACGTGGGTCTCAATCATGCATCCCAGACCATCGTCGCTTGCTGCGTGTTGCATAATTTGTGCCAGATTGCTAGGGAGCCTGAGCCAAGCCTTTGGAAGGAGCCCGAAGAGAGCGGGTCTCCCCCAAGAGTGCTGGAGAGCGAGAGGTCGCTTTATTACTATGGTGAAAATTTGAGGCAGACTTTGGCTGATGATCTACACCAACGGTTGTCATCAAGATGAGGGAGAGTACTAGCAGATGTTGACAACTTTCATCATTAATAATGGATTTTTACTCTCCCATTGTTAACATGCTTTAGATAACCGTGACTGTCCACCTTCAGCTGGTCCTTTAGGTAGTTTTGGGGATAGATCATTTGGGTTGTTACATACATCTCCTGTGTAATTTAGTGATATTGTAGATGATGACCAATTGCTTGAGAAATGAGGATGGTAAACTGTTACAGCTTGGAAAAAATGTTCACTGGCTGCCCATATAATATTTAGGTAGCTGTTGGAATTTGTTGATTTTGCTCCTATGATTTTATACGTAATGCATGCTCCAGCTGAATGCACTTTACATTTTTTGGTTGATATTAAATGCATCCTGTGTTTCTGTGTGTTAAGGGGGTGTTTCTGGTGGGAGTCGTGTTCCCCCTTTATGGTATGATAGCTTTTTTTCTTTTTCCGAGTTTAAATCTTGAAGGGCTATGCCGAGCTACCGTCAACGTCTTTGTGAAGGAGTATCAGAAAGTGTTTGCGTGAATTTTCCCCCCGGTAAAAATGTGTTTGATGTTCATTCAGATGAACTTTGTCATGTAATGCTACCTAATATTTGTTGCTTCTTTATCCCTGGTATGTCCTAATTATAACTAGATTGACTGCCTCATAAATTAGGGTGGTTCTTTAAGTCATTTTCTGATCTTTTGAGTTTGGTTCGACTCTAAAGAGGGAGCATATTCCCTTTCAGAGGAGTTCATTTGTGTCTCCTTAATTATTGACTCTAGTTCAATGAAGCGCAGGGTATCGATTTTGAAGGATGCTGAGGGTGAGTTACAAAAAGATTTTACGGTGAGCAGCGGTAGTGGGAATGGATTTGAGTTCTCTGGTCATTTCACGTTAAAAACCAGTGTGTTTGGTGATGCAAATGAGGATTTTATAAGCATTCGAAGCGAACTCATGGGTATAAGGTCAGCTTAAGTGGAGGTGGAAATTACTGATTGTTGGCAACTATGTTGGTAGGTCTCGGTTAGTACAAGGCTGTGGAAGCTGCCTTAATACAGAAACTAGAGCACGTACTGAGCTGTCGCCCTTTATTTAGGAGATAGCTTGAGGATGAACTTTGGCTTTGGATAACCTACAGAGGGCTGTGTATGTTATTAAAATAGCTTGCTAGATTTGCGAAATGACGTTGAAACCGGCGGCCATCTGTTTCTTCACTGTAATCTCTCTCTCTCCCCCTGTTGGCTCGGTGGGAACAATCTCACTCAGATGCAGCTGATTAAAATCTACAAATTATAAGAAAAGCTCAAATGAATCGACGAGTAAAGCCCAGTGTTCATTACCGACGAACAAATAAGTTGGTTAATAACACAACGTGGTGGGATATGGCTTATTTTATTATTTTATTTTTGGTACCGCAGTTGTAACAACTATAAAATCTTCGGCTATAGAAGTGATGGATACTAAGATCATCCGTTAACAAATGAGACAAATGTTTCTGCTTGCCAGATGCGTTTAAAACCCAGGGAGAAGCGATGCCAATTCAAGTAACAAAAGGACATTCCAAGTAGCTATTACTGGAAAATATATTTTAATGATAAAATAATCCCAGACCAGCAAAAAAATAACATTTTAGATAAGCTGGCCGTGGCATCACACTTCCTATGATCAATTTGTCTGCAACAGTAATTTTAAAGTTGCTGAATGCTACCCCAAGAAAGGATCAAAATGTTCTTCTCTGAAAGGAACAGATGCAATTCTCATCAGCAAATCAGTCTCTTTTCTCTTCATCTTCTCTCCTCTATCTTAGGGTTTTTTTTTTGTTCCCATTTCATTCCCATAGGAAAATCTCTCTCTTTCTTTTCTCTCCTTCATTTTGTTGAGTAGCGTTGGAGTGGCCAAGTTGAAGAGAAGCGGCGGAGAGGGACAAAGTAGTGGAGATTGTTGGGGTCACTCCCGAGTGGCACTTATATCCGTGAACTCCATTGGAGAAATGGACGACGACATTGATGATTGGTCTGTGAAGTCTGTCATTGGTCGATGGCTCATTGAAGCATCATGTCCGAGCGGTTGCTAAGGACATGAACGAGGACCCAGAGAGCGTAGGCATTAACTCTATCTTCGTAGGCTTGCTACAGCCGCATTCTGCAGGTGGGTTGATCACCTACTCTGATTGGAAGTTGTGGCAGCTACAACTTTTCATGTGACAGGTCTGCCATCTGGCATGCCGGGCGTGCGCCTGTCATGGCAGGCCTAGGGCGTGGTCCTGCCACCCTACTGCCAGTAGGGTGGCTGGCTGTCCACCCGGCCCATGTGTATATAAGGCTTGGGCTCTTGCTTATGTAGTAAGAGGCGTGTGCTTCCAAAAGGAATTTTTGGAGAGCTTGTGCTGTGTCCTTGGAGTGAGCCTTGAGAGAGCTGTGGGCAAGCTTTGTTGTAAGGATAGAGAAAGAAACGTTTTAGAGAGAGATTGTACACTTGAGATTGTTTTCTTTTCATTTGAACTTGTGTGTAAATAATCCTTTTATAGTGTATTCTTTCGTGGTTTTTTTCTTAATTCAAGAAGAGTTTTTCACATTAAAATTTTGTGTGTTCTCTTCCTTTTTCTATCGTTACAATTCTTATCCGTCCGAGAACTCTGCTCTGTGTTGCTGTCCCAGAGCTTTATCCGCCCGGTCACCGTGCCTTCTGCATTTGCGCCAACAGAGATGCGGCGTCGTATGAGTCTCTGGAGGAGTTGAAGGAGGCGGCAACGACCTCATATGGCAGTGACCCTTCATCTTCTTTCTTTCATGTTGATGACCGGTGTCTAACTGGCCAAGTCGAGGAGAAGCGGCGGGGAGGGACGAAGCAGTGGAGAGGAGACGTATTTTGAGCCTTTGGAGGAGCTAAAGGAGGCGGCGATGATTTTATACGGCGACGACCTCTTCCTCTTCTCTATTTTATTTTAATGACCAATACACAGTCGGCCAAGTCGAGGAGTTCAACGAAGAGGGATGAAGCGGTGGAGGACGGCGCACAGCATTTCTCTTCCTCTTCTCTCCATCAATACATTTACTTTTTAGTCATAAGAAAATTCTAAAATAATAATAACATAATAAAAAATTTATTTTTCTTAAATTTGAACATTACAATACATATTTTGTAATTTTATAATTTGTTACGTAATTTAAATTTTATAAATTACTATTTATTTTATTTTTTTTATTTCTCATATGAGCTGTAAAATTATAATATCTAATGGTATGTTTGATTAATGAAATAGAATAAAGTGAGAATAAAATAATTATTCTCAATGAATAGAATAGAATGAGAATAGAATTAAAATTGTTATTTCCATATTTGATTGTTGAAATAGAATAAGATGAGAATTAGTATTTTATTATTTAATTTGTAGAATAGTATGAGAAATAAAATAAAATAAATGATAATAATAATAATAATAATAATAATAATGATGATAAATGGGATGAAATAACTATTTCCACATATGTGAAAATAAATATTTGTATAAAAAAATTTATTCTCAATTAAATTATAATTAAACAAAAAAATATTTATTCTTTTAAAAATAAAAAGAGAATAAAATTTTTATTTCCTCCAACCAAATGGAGAATAAGGGTAGGAAATTTGGATATCCTTCAAGGTCAATGGGAATGAAGAGTCCGATGCCTAGTAGAAGCTG
>JAOVVI020003282.1:0-19360 GCA_028571085.2 Nepenthes alata | reverse complement strand
CGGGCGCACCTCGGACGCCAACCCAATCGATCCAAATATTCTTCAAAATTTTACAATATTTAATTAATTTTTGTCATGTCTAAATTATCCCAAATCATAATTAATATTAAAATAAGTCAAATGAGGATTCAGGATATTACAAAAAAATAGCAATAAGAGAAGAAAAGCTCAGAATGCACTTGCCTTAGCTTCGATTTACCAAAATTTAAGCTTTGATCCACTTAATTTGGAGTTCTTTGGCCTTCTCTCTTCTCCTTATCTACTTCTCACTCTCTCAAAAACTGAGAAAAATGACAAAAAATGAGCCGCCTATACTTATTTATATAGTGTGGCGCTCGAGCACCACTCAAGTGCACGTCAGACGCCACACTGCTGGACAGCTATTCTTGAGCGCAGTTTGGGTGTGCCTCCGGCGCAGAGCCCACAGGTTGTGCACGCTCGAGCCTCTTCTCGGGCCTGCATCCGGTGTTGGTCACAACATTTGATACTGGCAGGTGCCGATCAGGCGTCCTTCCTCTTGGTCCAAATCGGTCCAAACTTGACTTTTAACATAATTTTCATCATCATTTGATTTTAATTTTAATTATATTAATTTAATTAATCATGTTTACTGTAAATCAAGAATTTAGCCCTTACATTTTTTCCCTCATTATAAAAATTTCGTCCTCGAAATTTACGTACCTAAAAATTCAAACAAATAAGGATATTTCTCCCGAACTTCTTCCCCATGTTCACAAGTCGTTTTCTCGATTGAATGATTTCTCCAAAGCACTTTAGCCATTTGGATTTTCTTATTTCTCAACACCTGATCATTTCTGTCTAAAATCTGAACCGGAACCTCAATATAAGACAAATTCTCATTAATCTACAATGGCTCAAACTCGGTCACATGCGAAGGATCGTATATATATTTCCTCAACATCGGTACATGGAAGACATTATGATAATCCACTAGACTCGGAGGCAAAACGAATCTATAGGCCTCCTCTCAAACTCTCTACAAAAATCCCAAATGGCCTAGTGAACCACAACTTCAATTTAACCCCAAACCTCGAAATTCCTTTCCTAGGAGATACTTTCAAAATACATGGTCACCTACTTTAAACCTCAAATCAGATACTGTGACTTGTGGGTTATGGGCCCACGTGCTTGTGCTGCGCCACTTTGATTGACTATCTATTTGCTGATAAAATGTCATACTAAATTTTAACTTGGTATCTAATTCCTTATACAACTTTCCCAATATTTCGATATAAATTTCGGATAACGATTGGAAACTATTGAAGTCGGAATATCGTGCAACATTACAATCTTATTAATATATAGACGGACCAACTTATCCCTCAAGAACGTTATACAGACTGGCAAGGAATGAGCTGACTTCGTCAACCGATCCACAATCACCAAAATGGTATCCAAATTCCTCGTTGTCTTAGGCAAACCTGAAACAAAAATCCATCGTGATATACTATCATTTCCAATTAGGAATCGGTAGAAAGAGCAAAAATCTTGGAGGCTTCTTATACTCGGCTTTCACTTATTGGCACACAATGCACTTTGTCACAAATGCTGCAATCTATCATCTCATATTCCGCCATTTGAAATTCTTCTCCATATCCGGATATGTTTTATTCACTCCGAGATGAATTGTATACCTTGATTTATGGGCTTCATTCAGAATTTCTTTCTTTAATTCCTCAATATTTGGAATATAAATCCTATCCCGAAAATAAAGAATCCCATTTTCTTGCACATTAAAGCATGCGTGTGATTCATTATCCAAATCTTCGGTCATTTTCATCAAGCATCTCCCATTCCTTAATCATCAAATGGGCCATCAAACCCAAAGACTTACGACTCAAAGCATCGACAACCACATCGCCTTTCCTGACTAATATTGTATCTTACAATCATAATCTTTAAGCAAATCCATCCATCTACGCTGCCCCATATTCAATTCTTTTTGTGAAAGCAATTATTTCAAACTCTGTTTACTGATACTGCAAAACAGCTGTTGTTTAGGATTTAGTGGTAGTTCTGATCAGGGATATCCCTTACCGATTGTTGCTTAGTTTTCATTCATTTTTTGGATAATTATTTAAGACATCTATTAGAGAAAAGAAGTGTACGAAAAACAAAGCTCCATAAGCTTGATTTAAGGCATTAATGGTTTTACTATCGTGTTTTGTTTTGTCCTGATCTTTGACTGGAGCTATACAGCTGCAGGTACAATCTGTAGAGTCGTATTGCTTATACAAGAGCATATTGCGGATATGTCTACTGATACTGCAAAGGATAACGCATCTGTGGTTGATTCATCAGTGACTCAAAAGCAAGATATGTGGAATTTGGATGATCCTGGT
Source organism: Nepenthes alata (assembly GCA_028571085.2). Taxonomy (NCBI): domain Eukaryota; kingdom Viridiplantae; phylum Streptophyta; class Magnoliopsida; order Caryophyllales; family Nepenthaceae; genus Nepenthes; species Nepenthes alata. The sequence goes on along the minus strand of JAOVVI020003282.1, from coordinate 16,997 downwards.
AATGGTTGTGTAATTTTTATTCATTTTTAATTATTTTATTTTTGTTCTATGTGAGACTATTTTTTCATTTATAATAATTTTTAGTTTCCAGTGCAAAAGAAAAATTACTGGATTGATTACTTAAGTTGTCCGTGACCTTGTTATTGATGTCTCGTATATTGGAGATGATGGTGATTGCCCTTAACTTTTAGATCATTTACCTTGGTAGAAGTGCCTGTCTACAACTGCATTCTACTCTATTTCCTTTCTGCTTTCACTGTTTCTTCCATCTTTTACATGAGGTTGGATTTGTGATGGAATTTTTTCAGACCAACACTAGTGGACAAGCATACTTAATATAGGGTGCCAAAAGCATGGTCTAAGACGCAGCAGATGCATCCTATTTAAAAACTACCATTTTATGAGGGTTGGACTTGCAAAAAATGCAGATGTGGGAGGCTTTGGCTGCAGTACTAGCTGCTAACCGTGCTTGGCCTTGCTGTTTGGGCATTGTTTGCTTGCTATGGCTTATAGACTGAGCTGAATAGCTTCCTTATCTGTGTAAATGTGGGATTCTCAACAATGTTTTGCGGTGGGGTTGAATTACTCCTTCACTTATGGGGGTTCAGGAAAAAAACACATATATTAAAGGGCTGGACAGTGTCATCTCCTCCCTTGGCATATTTCTTTTAAATGTGGAATGCAGGCAATGGGACACATAGGTTTGGGTCCCTAGAGAAGGTTTTTTTGGAAGTGGTATAGATAGTGAAATTTGGTCGCCCCATTTGAAATGTAAAGTAGTAATATTTTAGATCAAAGAAAGATAGAATGGTATGAGAAAGATTAAGAGGAAGAAAATTAATTTATTTTGTGGAAAGGTGGGAAAATTGAATGAGTGACATGGTGATCGGAGACAGAAAACATGAGTCTGAAAACCACCAGTTGTAAAATTTTGGAATATAGTATGAGAAGCCCCAAAATTTTGTAATGAAGTAGAAGAAAGCCTCAAATTTGAAGATGGAGTGATTGAAACAGCTAATGTTATATAAGGCATGTAGCTTTGATATTGAAGGTTACACATTCTATCATCTTTTACATTTTCTGCATGATTTAACACTTGCATGTTTGCGATACTTTTTCCTCTAAATACTCTGTTTTTTTCCTTTTTTGGATGGTAAATATTTTTCATAACCCCCCCCCCCAAAAAAGTTCCAGTCATCTACAGGATGCATCACCCTTTCCTTCTCGTTTGTTTATACTGCAAAGGAGTCTAGACCAAGGAGCACACCAGGCATATCACTTAAATTGTAGGAGGGGTTGAAGCTGTAATATTTTTTGATTTGGGTAGGTTGCTAAGACTTTTTGCAAAACTATCCTAAGACTGTATTGGTTATACTCTAACCTTACTATTTGACTGCTTACTAAGACCTTCTTTCTGAGTGAAAGGGTGGATTGCTAGTGTGAATGATTTGGAAGTTATAATAGGAGGACATCTATGGTTATCTGTCGTATCTTAATCAAACCTTTTGCATGGGCTCACCTTGCAGTTGTATGGTGAGAGAGGCTAACTTGTCGTTTCAATATCAGTTGCATTTCCTAGATTCCATCTTTTTGAAGAAGTATCCCTTGTAGGATACGTGAATGCAAACAGCCATCAGTATTTGAGAAATATGAAGCTAAGCCCTGACTCATACTATGGTAATTTTAATTATTACATATCTATTCAGCACTTGTTGATTGTGAGTAGCTTATCAACTATAGGTTTTAGCATGATTTATATTCTGTCACAAGCCATGCCATATTCTCTCACTTGGCATCAAATTCCAACTCCATCTATTCTCTGTTTAAATTATTTTCCAATGAACTTTTAAAAGACATTATGAGAACTTTTTAGCCAATCAAGAATTTCTTCAATATAAATTATGTGCAAATATGATTAATTTAAGATAAAATCAAGTCACTAGTGTGTTTTGAATACATTGTCCATTTTCAGCATTCATAGGTTATTAAGTTCATTGCCTACAATACTATACAAGGTCAATTTGATACTTATTATCGATATGTTATATGCTTTATTCATTCTATGCTTACATTAAATCATGTTCTTTTTTTTTTTTTTTTGAGATTCTAAGGCATGTTGAGTCCATATCCCTGTTTCTTTGTTTATGCATCATAGCAGAGTGGACCACCAATTGTGGATACTCAATATGCACTATTCAAATACAAGGATATCAAATTTTTGTAGTGACTTACTAGTCACCCTTGTGTTAGAATTTAAATCGAACCATGTAAATTTTTATATAATTCTTTTTGGTATATTTGATTTTTTTCTTTTAGAAATTTAGGTGAATCTAACTTGAATTTTAGTATTGTAAAAAATTAGATACCTTATCATAAAAGTTGAAAAATTTTCAATGTATATTATTGTCAAAGGCTAAAAGGCTTAAAACACTTTATATGGGGAATGAATTTTTGAAATATTCTTTTATATCCAATTGTTATCTGTTGCGATTAATTGCTTGTTTCTATTTTCACACTTTTAACTAGTGATGTATCTGCATTTGACGTACTTGACACTCGTGTAATTTTCGCATTTGCATTCTAAGATCGATCCTGATATTTAAGTATTTTTGTGGGTCAACTTGGTTTGCATCCAAATCTCAACTAGAATGGACGTGTTGCACGATTTTGTGGTTATAAAATTCGGACCATGATAGTTGGTATTAAAGTTTGACTTACAAGAGGAATGGTAAGAAAGGCCTTGATTTTGGAAAGTCTCATACAATGGGGTAGTGATGGTTCAAGCAACACCACAACTGGCTGCTCATATGACTCTTGCGGTTCATCCGACTATGCAGACGACTCCTACGATTTATTCGACGATAGTGACTTGTTTTAAAACTCTTGAAAAAAGGATGATTGAGATAAAAGTTTTGTAAGAAGAGAATGTCGAGCTCACCAGTAAGGTGAACTATCTAGTGTGAGTTGCCTCGACTGATAAGGGTGCTTTTAGTGGTTGTAGAGTTAAGCCTCAGGAACCTCATTCATGTAGTGGCGTGTGAGATTTGAAGGAGTTTGACATCTTCGATCTAGAATAATACTTTAAGATTGTGAAGGTGGATTTGGATGAGACCAAGGTTTTCATGGTAACCACATACCTGACCGGTGATACCAAACTGTGGTAGCGCACGAAATATGAGGAAATTTCCTTGGAAAGATTGAGCATCAACTCAAGGGGAGACTGATGGGACAGTTCTACTATAAAAATATTGAATTTATGGCACGAAGGAAACAAAAACAAATTAAGCACACTGGAACAATGAGGGACTATGTTAAAGCTTTCTCAGCATGTATGTTAGATATCAAAGATATGTTTAATAAGGATTGTCTATTTCATTTCATAGATAACCTGTAATCGTGAGTTTAAATAGAATGGTTTACATAGCGGATGTAAGATTTGACTTTTGCCCAAAATGCAGTAAAAAAGACGTTGACTATGCGATTGAGAGGGGAAATCCGGTAATATTCCATTTAAGAAGTTCACAAAGTGCATCCAGTATCAACAAGTCGGAATTTAAAGCCAAGAATAAGGGAAGTAGTTCTTGGAAAAAATTGTTGGCAATGGACTCTCAGAGCTCCAAGAGAAACATTAGTACGTTGATGTATAAGAAGGCATCTTGTGGTGGGCATTATTTGTGTGACGGGCTATATAAGGTGGCACAATGTTCGTTTAAAGGAGCTTTGGGTGCACTACAAAGGTAAAGTGATCAATCGGAGTCAGGAGAAGGCAAGAACGATGGGGATCAATCGGAGTCATGAAAGGAGTGCCCACACCATGGTTGTGATAGGCGCCACTCACAATTTCATGGTTGAGACTGAAGCAGATTGACTGGGTATTTGGTTGGAACAAGATGGTGATTGCAGGAAGGCCGCAAACTCAAAGGCAAAGCCTATTCTTGGTGTTCCAAGTTTGTGCCAGTGCAACTTGGAGAGTGGAATGGGGAGTTGAACTTTACGATGGCATCGATGGATGACTTTGAGTTGATTTTAAGTATGGACTTGCTTAAGGTATCTAACGGAATGCCTATAATCCACCTAAGCTCGATAGTCTTCATGGGTGAAAGTCTGTGATTGGTGAGCGGCTCTAAAGGGCCAAAAGAATTTGAGAGGTAATGATATGGTATTGTTGCATTCCAACTTAAAAGGGGTTTAAAGAAATGTGAGCCTACCTTCGTTGCAACAGTTTTAGTGGATGAAGACATTAAAGTTGGGTCCTCGCCATTGGAAGTTAGCCTACTCCTAGAGGAATTTGAGGAGTTGATGCTAACAGAGTTGCCAACGGTTCTTCCACCTTGTATGAAGGTGGATCTCCATATTGAACTCACACTTGGGGCGAAACCATCTGCCTAAGAAGCATACAAGATGGCACCTCCAAAACTAGTAGAGTTTCAAAAATAACTGGATGGATTGATTAGCTTAAGATTCATCCACCCTTAGAGAGTGCCTTATGTTCAATTTTAGAAGAAGTAAGATGAGAGTCTAAGTCTTTGAATTGATTATAAGGCCTTAAACAAGGTGACCGTGAAGAACCACCATCCGATTTTTGTAATCGCTAATTTATTTGATCAGTTGAACAATACAAAATATTTCACGAAGCTCAACTTGAGGTCTGACTATATCTAAGTCAAAATCGTGGAAGGGGACAAGCCAAAAATCACATGCGTTATAAGATATGGAGCTTTAGAATGGCTTGTAATACCCTTAGAATTGACCATAACTCCAACTATATTTTATACGTTGATGAACCAAGTATTCCATGAATACTTTGACAAATTTGTGGTGATTTACTTGGACGACATTATAATACATAGTTAAAACCTAGAAAATCACTTAAAGTGTCTAAGATTAGTGTTTCAGAAGTTGAAGGAGAATCATCTTTATATGGAGCATCAGCAGTGCTCATTTGTTTAAGAGGGTATCAGCTTCTTGGGGCATTTCGTGGGGCGAGGATAGATTATGTTGGATCCAAAGAGATGAAAGCTATCTCAGATTGGCAAAGTCTTGATAGGTGTGAGAAAGTTACGCTCATTCTTTGGCTTTACTACTATTGATGATTTATGGAAAGGTATTCAAAGAAAGTAATGCCTTTACAGATTTATTCAAGAAGGATAGAAATTAGGGTTGATCGGATCCATGTCAGCAAGTCTTCTAGGAGTTCAAGTGTGTGACAATAAAAGAGTTGGTGTTAGCTGTTCTAGATGTTACTAAGCACTTTAAGGTGCAAATTGACTTGTCGGACTCTGCCATCGGAGGGGTCTCATCGTAAGAAGGTTATCCAATAGCTTACAAGAGTAGAAAGCTAAATTAGATTGAACAACATTATACAACCAAGAGGAGTTGTGCTTGTGCATTGTCTGAGGACTTTGAGGCATTATTTGCTCTATTTCAAGTTCATGGTGAAAACTAACAACACTTCTGTTAGTCACATCACCTAACTGAAGTTAACGTCAAAGCAGGCTTGGTGGCAGGAGTTCTTAGAGGAATTTGACTTGGAGTTAAAAACACAAATCCGAATGCTACAACTAGTCTGCAGATGTCCTTAGTAGAAGACTGGACATCGCCACCTTATCTCGAGTAGCCTACCTATTGATAAGCGATATTGCCAAGACTATTAGAGAATAGGTAAAGCTAAACCTTAAGAAGGATCAAATGGTTGTGACTCTACTTCAACTTATTCGGGAAGGCAAAACTCGGAGATTTTAGGCTAATGACAGATTGATCTTTACCAATAAAGATCAGGTTTTTACACCAATGTTGGAGAACTGATGAGGATACTTCTTAGAGAGTCTCATGACACTATGGGCTGGTCACTCAGGACGACAACATACCTTGAGCCTACTAAAGAGGTGCTATTACTGGCTCAAGATGAGAAATGATGCAATAAGCTATCACGAAGACATGTCTCATCTACTAATAAGATAATATTGAATGTTAGAACCTAACGGGGTTGTTGGAACTCATTATTTTTAGTAGACCCTAGGAAAGTGTTTCTCTCGACTTTATCACAGGGCTGCCAAAGGCTGGTGAGTACTTGTGCATTTTGATGGTTGGGATTGCTTTTCAAAGTATGCCATTTTTGTTCCAACATCAAGAGATTTTTTTGAGAAGGAGGCATGTCCTTTTCTTTTAAATATATTGTCAAATATTGGGGAGTGTTCCAAAGCATTGTAAGTGACAGAGATGGTTGTTTCATCGGAGCCTTTTGGTTAGAACTCTTTATATTGTTTGGTTCATAATTAAATATCTCATTGAGTTGCCATATTCAAATTGACGGTCAAATGGAGATATTCAATGACTTATTCGAGGAGTACTGATAACATTTTGTGAGTGCCAATTAGAAGGATTGGTGAAGATCTAAGATGTTGCTCAGTTTTGTTTCAATACTCAGAAGTACTCGTCTTCAAATGAGAGTCTTTTTGAGATTGTAATAGGTTAGCAGCTACTTTTTCCATACATTGTGACCAAGCCATTCAGTATATCCTCGTGCTTATAACTTTGCCCGGGATTGGAAGCTAAATACAAAGATTGCCAAAATCTACTTGAAGAAAGCATCTCGTTAAATAAAGAAGTAGCAAATAAAAAAGAGGCGGCTTGTGCAATTCATTGTGGGTGATTTGGTATTGGTGAAGCCCCTCAAAAAACAGATGTGATTTTTCATAGGAAGAGACAAGCCCTCCAACAAAAATATGAAGGTCCTATCTAAATTATTACTTATGTGGGGAAGGCATCATACAAGATAGATCCTCAAAAATGGATGAAAGTCTACCTGCTTTCCATATGAGTTGTTTGAAGCTGTATTGTCCCGACATGGAAGACCTTTTATGCCACTTGTCATAGTGCATTAACATTAGATTGAAGCCACTACTAGCGTCAGAAGTTGATATCATTGATAAATAGGAGGTGATTGTATTATCCGGAAAGAAGAAGAAAGAAGTGCTTGTGAAGTGGAAGGGGAGACCAACAGAAAAAACAAGCTAGTAATTTGCTAAAGATGTGAGACTGAAGAGGTGAGTGATCAATGCTATTTTGAAGATCAAGTCAATGAGAATGTCGACAGCTTTGTATGGGAAAAATGATATAATCCAAACTGAGCAATATAAATTTTTATATACTTTTTCTTTCATATTGAAAATTTCTAAGAATTTAAATAAATTTAGTTTGAATTTTAGTGTTGTAAACAAAAAAAATTAAATATCCTATTGTGAAAGTTGGAGACTTTCCATGTATACTAGTGTCAAATATCAAAAGACTCGAAACTCTCTATACAGGGGAATAAATTCTTGAAATCTTCTTCCATATTCGATTGTTGCCTATTACTATTTTATACTTACATTTTTGCACTTTCGATAAGCAATGTACTTACATTTGACATACTTGACATTGGTGTAATTTTCGTGTTTGCGTCTCGGGATTGACCTTGACACTTAAGCATGCTCATGGGCTAACTCGGCTTGTGTTTGGCTCTCAACGGGAATGGATGTGCTGCACGGTTGTGGTTATAAAATTCGAACCTTGACACCTTGCTCCTATAGGATTATGTTGTCATTGTTAGTATACGTGAGAGATTATGCTATTTAACATATTCTTTCTTTTAACATATGAAAGTACTTGTTTAGAATCTTCACATGTTGGTATCACTACTGTTGTTTTATGTACTAGATATAGTCCCCGTGATTTGTATTTGTAACTGAGATTGTTAGCATTGCATTTTTCTTTTTCTTTTTTTGAATTGGGAAAGAAAATGGAAAAAAGGGAAGAAAAGAACGACTAGCTGTTCTACCATCAATCATACTCATCCAATTCATAATTAACTTGAGAGTAAACAATTACGCAAAACCAAACAAAGGTTTTTCCTACCATGCGGACTCTATTGCATGTGTTCTTTATTGTAATTTAGTTCCTGTCCATGCCATTTTCTTTGCTAGCCTCAAATATGCAACGTTATGGCTGATGGTTCCTGTTAAATCTTTTCTTTGGTCCAACTCTTCCATTTCTACCCCTTCTACAACAAACCCCTTATATCCCTGTGCTTCTCCTGATAGTGCACTAGTTGGTTGTTGCCTCACATGGATAAAAAACCTTAACATGCTTTTCTCTGTCTTCTCTCTGCATCACTCCAAGTTTCTAATATTAACATTTTCCTACCTTTGATTGCTGTTTTTTGGGAATATTGGTATTTAATCCCTTTATGCTTCCTTCTGTGCCACATGGATAGCCTAATTGCCATATAGGAAATTGCCTAATCTCCAATTGATGCTATCCTCTTGTGCGACTGCATTTTAAGATCTTGGCTTCATTTCTGTTAGCTAGATGTGTTAATCTATTGTTGTCCAGTCCACCTCCTTTTGGGCAGTGAATTCCCATGGGCGTGCGGTATTCTGTGGCTCCTGTTGATTTTATTTCTTATTAATTCTCTGGAAGAAATTGATAGTGTTGTCACCATAATCATCCTAAGAGGGGTTGAATTAGGTTGTTACTAATTATTACAATTTCGGTTTGTTTAAATATTAGATACACAAAATTAATATAAAATATGTTTAAAAAAAAAAGTAGAGAGAGTGAGATTTGACACCGTAGTTATACTGATTCAGCCATGCGTAACCCCCAAGCCACAATTGAGAGTTAAATCTATTAAACCGATCTTATTTGGATGAAGATCAAACCTTACTACTATTTGACACTCAAACCTTGGAGATTTCTTTATAAGAGTGATACCTTCATTCTTTTGACTCTACAAGGATTTGGTTACAAAAGTTTTCTTTCAAAGAAAATGTAAAGTAAAGTACAAATTACTCTCAACAAATGTTTGAAAATTTTGTGCTCAATATGTACTCTGATTTTTCTGAAGGGAATGCAAGCTATCTTTGTGTGTGAAGAATAAAGGTTATATTAAAAAATAGAGTAAGATACCCATTGGTATAAAAGGGCATCTCAGCATTAACCTTGATGTATCATTAAAATTTTTTAAAATAGATGTTCTTGAGCTTCAAAAAATCTGCAAAAAATCTTGATGTATCATCATTGTGTCTAGTTTTATGCTGTAAAAAAATCAGCTTTATATATATTACTGTTTTAGATATAAAATTTAAAAACTATACATGTGTGAGATTGTATTTATTGTTTGGACAGAATCTGTTTTTTGTCTTTAAAATATCATATTAAATAGTTGATAAGTCTAAAAAAATATAAATTATAACTTTCTGAAAAGCCTATCATGTCTAATTTATTTGCAAATTGAATTAAATTCAAATCAATTTTGTATATTGATATATGTGCAAAATACTACAACAATATCAGTTTAAATTTCTAGTATTTATATTTGTAGATTATCCAACTTTAAAGAATTATTATTCCCAAAATATAAATATAAATTTCTTATGTAATATATCCACGAAAACTTATTATGTTTAGTTTCTACAAAAAAATACTTTTTAGATCATAGAATTATTATGAAAACTTTAGTTGAATTAATTTCATAATATGTACAAATCTCAGATTCATGATGCTAATATGCATTGATACAAAGAAATGATTTTTATATTGAAGTTTATGAGTTCTAAATTTGAATATATTTGACCTATTATAATTATAATAAATTATAAATATATTTATTATTATCAAAATATTTAAAGTAATCTTGAGCTAACAATTTCCCCCTTTCTGATGATGACAAATAGTTGATGCAATCATATAAATCCATGAAAGTATTGCATCAAGTATATTTACTAAAAAGATGAAGTAATGCATCAAAGATAAACATTTTCCCTTTTTTGTTATCATTAAAATGCAAGCATAAAAGGCTCCCACTTTTGAAAAGAAATTAGGCACATAAAATATATCATATTTCAAGAGTACCAATTTCTCTTCTAATGAAAATTATTTCACACAATGAGATTTATAACATGATTGGTAAGGTGAATCAAATAATTGTACAACTATGTCTATCAATAGTTTCTAATCTAATTGTAGACATATTACTTCACATGGTAAAATATAATTAACATTTTTTAATTTTTATTCTATTTTTACATGTATGGTATATTTCAACTAATAACACAAATAATTACGTAATTCAATCATAGAAGACCATTAAGTTCAAGGTGAATTTCAAAATTTTAAAAAGTGAGCATATTTCAAATTTTCAAAGAAGACATACTAAAATATGCTTTCCAAGTTCTTTAAATATTTATAGAATATTTTTATTATTCTAACAACATAAATGATCCCTAGAAAGCACATAAAATATGTTGTCACAAGAATAATAAATTTATTTTCAAAAGAGTGATCTCCAATGATCATAAGAATAATCATTTTGATTTCTATGGGATAATTTAATTCCAACACACTAATACTTTTCATTATTTATAAAATAATGCATTTCGATGTTTTCTCAATTTTGCATATATTATCATAAAACATGATTTTAGTATCTCTACCACAAGCTTAACTTATGTTAATCAAGTTATGTTTTAACCAATCAACAAGCAACACATATTTATAATATTACTAATATCACATAAACTAATAATTTTGTCTTTTAAAATTGTCTCCAAATATGACTTTTCCTCCATCCTTATTTTTCATAAATATAAAATTTGAGATGTCATCGATTTTATATCATGAATATCTGCTATTGTGGAATCGTTTTTCCTTTTTATACATAGATCTCAAGCATGTATACAAAAAAAATCAAGTAATTGATTTTGGTACCAAAATTTGTTTGGGTATGTTAGGTTAGCTTCTTTTGGAACCTAAAATTTCTTGTATTTTTCATGCACTCCTTTTTTAAATCTACAATCATATGAATAATGCTCATTTTTACAACAAATTTAAAAAAAAAGAAAAACAACTATTTGAGTTGCATTAGATTGTTGAACTTTTACAAAAATATATTTTAAAGTACTTTTGTTTAATATTGTTTCTAAATCCAATTCCAATTTTGTCAAACACAAATCTTTGTTCACTTAAGAATTTATTAAGTTTCCTCTACTATGAGTAAACTTAGCTAAAATAACAATAAGATCATCATCCATTTTCTTTAACAAATTCTTTTCATCATTAGAAGCATGCATACGTTTAAGATTACTCTTAAGCTCTTTATTTTCTTTTTCTAACTCATTCTTCTTAGCATGCAATATACCACTTATACTTTTAATATTTTCTAGTTCTTCCAGGCATGATATTTTTTTGCATGTCAATAAAAGCATTAAAAAGTTCATTGTAAGTAAAAGTTTCTTGATTTACCTCATCACCATCCATAACTCTTGCAGTAAAGCACATTTGAGCAACTTCTTGTTTTTTGACTTCTTCCTCATTCAATCCACACAAAAAAGTTAAAGGTATTCTTCCTAATCGGCCTTAAGAGAATTTTGTTTTCAAAAGTAATCTTGGAAGACTTCTTTTTTTCTTTTCGGCATTCTTCCCAGATAGGTGGGTGTTTTATGGTTATGATTGGTGGTGAGTTTGTTTTTGGCAGTTGGAAGAGCCACCTTATACAAAAATGCCACCTTATATCAAACCAAGAATGAATTTAGCAAAAATTAGTGTTTTACAAATTTATGACTGATTGTCCAATTGAAGCAAAAGATAATGATTGTCTTGCTGAGATTGTTCATCATATTATATGCTTTATCTGTGGCATGCATCAGCTTGTAGCAGGTCTTTACATGCTTAAAGAAGCAGCTTTCCATACTCTCTCTGTACTACTATTTCAGCTGATTTCAACAATTGTCTCAAATATTGTCTAGTTTTGGTTAAAATCCGAAACTTGTGATGTGGAACATTCAACACTTTTGAATGATGTTATATTTGTACTTAATTTTCTTTCATATACCAACTATTACTAAACAAACTGGAATTTATTTCTCAGAGAGCTCCAGCTATAGAGCAACTGAAGATGTTGACCCTTCTACAGCCGAAGAGCCACGATTTGGTGAAAGTTTGATAGAAAGTTCATGTGCTGTTAAAAAGATGAAAAAATTTAGTACAAGATACTTCATTATTAAGAGCTTGAATCATCATAATATACAACTATCAATTGAAAAGGGTATTTGGGCTACTCAAGTCATGAACGAACCAATCCTGGAAGAAGCCTTTGATGTAAGATTGCTCTCAGTTTAACCTCATGTGCTACTTTCTAAATGTTGAAATGTTATGGGGAAGTGTCTGCTTGTCTTGCAGAATTCTGATAGAGTAATTCTCGTATTTAGTGTCAACATGAGTGGTTTCTTCCAAGGTTATGCCCAAATGATGTCTTCTGTTAGCTGTAGACGGGACAATGTTTGGAGTCAAGGAACTGGTGGTAATAATCCCTGGGGACGCAGTTTTGAAATCAAATGGTTGCGGTTAAATAGCTTGCCTTTCCATAAGACACTTCATCTCAAAAATCCACTGAATGACTACAAACCTGTCAAAATTAGCAGGGACTGCCAGGTGTCATTTGCATATAGTGTCCTTTCCCTTCACTATTTCTTTGAAGAGAGTTCTGATGTATCACAATGGTTGGTGTACTGATTTCAGGAGCTCTCTCCAGAAATTGGAGAAGCACTGTGTGAACTCATTGATAGAGAAACTGACGAGGATGAGAAAGTGAAAAGGTATGGAGTCGAAGTATTAGTTCTGTGAATTCAATTACCTTGATTCGTTTAGATGATTGTAATTTGTAGAAAGGATATTCCAGGATTGATTTCCATGTGAGATGGCCTGGTATGGAGCCTGCATGTTCTTTACGTGATGAAGGATATAATGGCTGTCCGGTTAACATGACTTGGGCCAGATCACCGATGCTTTACCCTCATTCAATTTACCAACATCATGCTGAAGCAAGTATGCCCAATTTAGCACACCAGGGGTCAGTTGGAGTACTTAACCCTGAACGTTTGCCTTTTGTGGCATCTATAGGTGCACAATCAAAAAATCCCCTCCATAGTGGAAATATTGCTGATGCGCAAGGCGATCCTGAAATGTCTCAATTTGATGGCTGGGGGATTTCTAGTGAAATAACTCCCCTTTGTAGTACTATATCAGAGGACGAGTTTCTTGAAATGGTATGAGGTCCATCTGTTAGTTTGAGTAGTTCTGTGAAATGTAAGTAAAGAATGTTGAGTTGTCTTTGCTGTCAAGTGAACTTGCTTCTTAATTACTTTGACTGAAGGATGCTAACTTTCTTCTCTGCATAGAAATAAGTGTTTTTCTTCTCAATATTTTTAAATGGCTAGTCTCATTTATCTTGCTAGAGAGGTGTGTTGTGTATGCAATTTATGCTATTGTTTTGTTATTCCAGGGGGAGATTTGGCCTTCCAGTTGTCTTTTTAAGTTTGGACCTATTTGCTGAGTGCATGCTTTCTTCTCTAATTATTAGCTAGTGGCATTGATCATATCACCAGAATGATGCATGTCAGTCGGCCAGCATTGGTACAGCATGTGGCAGTTCAAGTCGTGATTGTTCTCTACTATTAAATTTAAACACCCTATTTCTTGGTAGAACTTCACCTCACTTGGTATATGGCTCAGGCTTTGGAGACATAGACTATCCAATATAAACTGCAGTCAATCGTAACTATTTCTGAACTTATTTATCGTCCTTCACCGTCAGAAAGCAGCAATCATAGTAACTTTGAACTAATGGAGAGACAGAATATCAATCTTCACAAAATATAATGATCTTATTGAACTTTTGCATGCAATATACTCATCTCCTTGCTGGCAGTATAGGAGATTTTTTTTTAATTCCTTTTCGTTATCATCTGTTCATCTTTCTATTATCATGTATAACGTTTCATTGGTTATTACTTGATTTTGGTTAAATTGATGCAGTCATATGAAGAATACCTGGAGGCGCACAATAGAAGCAGCAAGCGAATCTGCTACCCTGTTAGTATGCATTCTATGAATCGTGAGAATGCCACATTAAATAAATGTGAATTTGCTTGTATGCTTGTCACGTGGATATTGCTGGTATTGCACCTTTTTCCAGTTCATCTGATTCCACATGAATTGTCTCTCTGGAAATAGATATAAATACAAGGACCTGACAAGTTTTTGTTGTGTAATTAATAAAGTTGAAAGAGACATGCTTCTCGGAAATCCCTTATACATCATGTCTCTCTGGTCATGCTGGGAATTCCTCCAACACTTGATACATGTGGATGGGTAGGAAAATCTCCTGAGTAGAGTACCGTAGCAAGCTTGTTAGTTTTACCTTAATGCTGTAGCCAAAGCAACACAAGACACTGGTCAAGATGTGAACTCGGACATCCTGCATTCTATTCTGCTATTCCCCTTTGGTTGCCTGGTCTTTCTTGATATTTGTCCTCCTAAAACAAAACAACGGATCCACGAGAATTTAAGAGTCCAATTTTTTGCTATATTAATCAATTCCCCATACATTGGTAATGTAATCTGGCAGTGTAGGAACATGAAAGAGATGCTCAACTCACAGGGACTAGATAGGGATTTCCCCATCTTAGGAAAAAAACTCACCTCCACAAGCTTAAACTCATGTCGATGTCTCCCTAACGTTGGATGAGTCTCTTTCATCCATGTGTGATCCATGAGATTATCCCATCTCATCCTATCAGCACGTATTCCATCAACATTAAAGATTCCAAGATTCAAGATCTTGACAGTAAGCACAAACAAGAGTGTCGTTGAGGTATCTTATTTGCCAAGACTAAAATAATACCATGAAATAACCATGAATCATGATAGAATAGCATGGCAACGGTGGGCTCAAGGTTCAAATATGATTTCATGTGCTATCCGGCAAAGTTAAAAAAATATGCTGATCCTAGACCTGATACTATTACTCGGTGGCCAAAGTGCACTAATGAGCCCTCAGCTGGGACTGAAAACATATGAAATCAAAATTACATGTTGAGCATTATGAAAAGGTTAAGTAGTTGTGGTTAGGGCATAGAAATAAGGTTGACATAAGAAAACTTTGAGTAAAGTGATAAAAATAATTTAAAATTACTTCTAATCTTAGAAGATTTCACTAAATCGAGCGAAATGGCAAAATCGATTTCCTTTAGCTGATTCCACTTAGTGGAACTCAATAATTTGTTGTAGTTTGTTGTTGCAGGACGTAAGGAGCAGCTGTGTTGGTGTCCTTTCTGTTTTCTCTATATTCAGTCCATCCTTGGAGGGTTTCTCCATCAGTTCTATCAGAACTTGGTGGTTGTTAATCTGAAAATGCTAAACCCCTTGCATTAAGTTGTTGTTGGAAAGCAGCAAATAGTCGTGTTTATGAATGGGCATTGAATAAATGACTGAATAGTTTAGTATCTAGTTATTAAACAGTTATTCTCTCGGGTTAATAATTTTTGTTTCTAATTTCTACCTAACAAAGGCTATAGTTATACTGTTGCTGACGATTCAACATTCAGTTATCTGCTAATTCCAAATGTTGTTCTCTTTCACAAGCAATTTAGACTTAATGCCGATGCCAAATGCTCTTGTGGCAAGCTAGCTAAATTTCATTCTTTGTAATGAATTGACAGGAAGCTGGATTATCACCGAGAAAACAAGACACCTTGAGCAAGGAGCGTGAAGCTGACCTGTTAGTTTCTTCACCCCTAATCGCTGTCAGTGCTGCTTTAAAGCTCCTGCTACTTATCTTGGTGAGTGCATATTTGCAGGCGTGCTCCGAGTGATCAGGACCGCCCTAGCAAGAGGACTCACAGTCGATCCCACAAGTGACTGAATCTTCAGCAAAAATAAGGCCTTTCTTTGCCGGGTCTCACATCCCGAAACTTGGGACTCACGAAGTGTCTGTATTATTATTTTTTGCCATAAACTATGATCTCTTGTTCCAAGAGGATGTATTTTTTGCTTGAGGTAGGACCCACTTTTGTACAGGAATTAGAATTGGCAAAAAATTGCCTGAACTGTCATTTCGTTCCCCGTAATATTTGCTGAGGGGTTTGAAAGGGGAAATGCTCATAAAAATCATACTACTAATAGATAGTAGTATACCATTTTAGATCAGGTGAAATCCCTGATTCTGCAAATAGAAATGAACGACACAGAGCATTTGGTATGCTTATTGTTATCGTTTGGCCTAGTATTGTGATTATGAAATGCTTGGGAAACACCGTCCAGATATCATTGGATGACATGATATCCTATTTATCAATTCATAATCATCGGCCCACGTCAAAAAAAAATGGGGGTGAAAAATGTACATAAAGGATGATCATAGACGGTGAGGATATGAAGGATATGGCGGATGTCTGAGCCCCTTTGGCATGTAAATTTAGTGATTTTTCGTTGTAGGACGTTCGTAGACGGTGAAAATGAACTCTCGATTGGATGTAATTACAAGTAGAAGAAACTCACTTTTACAAATCAAATGAAAATTTTCTATATTCTTTTTACTTTCAAATTTTTCGAATTTGTCAACCTTTCTTATCTTGTGGATGGAAATTATAGCCATCTATTCACCTGGTAGACTAGCCTCACACTATTCAATTGGTGGATGTAATTATCTTTGATCAATTATTGAGTTGAGCTGATTTATTATGGACGTTTATCAAATTTACTTAATTCAATATATATATTTATATATAATTATATATTGTTTAACAATTAGTAGATAATATTCCTGAGAACAAATCATTGGTGAAATAATCTATACAAATATTGATGTACTTTACTAACGTGTTAGAGGAGGATCTTGCAATGAACAAATCCAACTTATTTTAAGTGGGCTTTAGCGAGTGGCTGGGTTTGTTACGCCTCCTTTTTCCTTTCGATACTTTTTCTTTGTTCTGGAAAAGCCGCGTATACTCCTCTTCTCAACTTAGTCGTAATTCGCCACTATATCGTCTATATTCTATCCCTACAAAAAGTTGTTAAGAGCAAGTGAAGCTTGCGAGTGAGAACCTTAGATATCTCTTTTCCATTCTGAGGTGGGGGATTCGGAAAATGGACAATCCGAAAGACCAAATTGTTGATGT
>JAOVVI020003280.1:621-19368 GCA_028571085.2 Nepenthes alata | reverse complement strand
CCATGGAGTTATATGTGGTCCGCCGTCCTCGGGACGTTGTACAGGGAGGATACTGTTCTGGATCCCACAGAAGGGATCGATCCCACGAGAAGGGATCTACTGTTACTATTTTTGGCCTTAAATTGTATGAAGTGAACACAATCTATCCTCGATTATTTGCCCTCTCGGCTAGTAGGGTACGCTAATTGGGTCCCTAGAATATTTAACTAGAGTTTCCTGATGAAAGCAAATGAGATTTGGAACTATTTTATGAAACTACTGCCTGTTTAAATAGAATCATGCTATGCTCCTGTTTCCATGAACTGCTTCTGTTCTTCTGATCTAATTTTAATATGTTTTTCTGTCCTAGCATGACTTATGTTCTCCCGAGACCTGTTTATATGGAAATTATATTTTCTCCTCATGATTATTGTACGTGCTTCTTTTCAACTCCATTTATGTTCTGATAATGTCTCCATATTACTGGCTTATCGCATTCGTGCCTAAATTGCAACTGTAACTGCCTTACTGTATTATGTTCTGCATGAGAGCATTATGTTCTGCGTGTTTTAGTACCTTACTGGGCTTCGACTCACTATTTTGTTTTTTTCCTTCTAGATAAGGATATAGAGAAGACACTGGAGGATCATATGTAGCTAGAGATTAGCAAGGAAGGTTCTGGCGCCTCGGTGAAGTCTCAAAAATTTATCTTGAAGTATTTTAGGAGATCTAATAGTTCTGCATGTTCCATAGAATTCTTGTAAAGAAAATTATGTATTAATAACCGTGATATATTTTGTATTCTGATGGAACATAAATTATTCTTCCGCAGGTTTACGTAGTTGCTTCCGCTATATGTTTTCTGGTTTCTGTACAAGTCCTAGACGGCATCTCTTATTTGAATTTTGGTATAGTTGATAGGGTTGTTAAATTAAGGCCATGGATGGCACTTGTGGTCCTGTGAATGCGTGTTGTAAGAAAATTGTGGTATTGGGATAGTTGTGTGCTTGTACTGATTCTGCTTTTGGTATTATGATCAAGATTTTGAGGTCTGAATATCATGTATGCTCTGTACTGATGAAAATAAACAGGTTGTATATTTGGATTTTCGTCCAGTTTTAGATAAAACTCTACCGAAATTTTTGCAGAATTTATTGATAAAAATTTATGTTTTTTGTTCTGAACCTGTCTGACGGAGGATCCTATAGGGTTTAGGATCCGTTCCGTCACACATCACATCAACCATCCCAAAGACACTGAACCAGTCTTTCCAGTTTCATCACAGCTGAAACTTGGATACAAATGTACCCTAAGCATCAGTCTCCCTCCATTGGAGGACTATTGCTGCTTCCAAGCTGCCACCTTGCACAACCCTATTGATCATCCTGTTAAACACTTCCACCAGTAGAACAAAAAACAACGGAGAAAGGGGGTCCCATCCTCAAACCTCTGGAAACTGAAACAAGCCTTTAGGCCCTGTTTTGTCGAGAAAACTGTTTCCTTTTTCACTTTTCAATTTCCAATGTTCTCCTAGAAAATATATTCTTTTGTTTCTGCTAGAAATGTGTCTATTTTCACAAATCAATTTTAAAATAATAATTGCTACAACGCCTATATCATTTGACATATAATTTGAGTTGTTAATCAACAAATTTACTAGAATCTTCACTTGAAATTACATGTTGAAGCTCATTTGAGCTTCGCTTAATAAGATTAACAAGTTAAATCAAGCCTATCTTATGGATGGTTTAGGTAGGAATAAATTTTAAAAAATACATAACTTGGTATATTCATTACAATAGAACAATCCCTTGAACTCAACATTTAACAGATCAGTTCATAATTACAAAAATTTGCAAGGCCCCCAAGCATTGGCATGCTTCATAATGAATATGATTCTTAATGATATTCTTTTATATAAAATGGAACTTGCCTACGAATCGTGTAATATGTTATGCGTAAAGGATAATGAACAAGTGACCGTAGCTAAGTTAGAAGCGTGAGTTTAATTCATTTGACCTTAATTTCTTAAGTAAACGAGTCAAAAATCAAGCCTAATTTTAAGCTTGCCAAATTAGTCCGAGAAAGAAAAGTAGCAGTAAATGTATTTATAGCTTTACCTATGGTACTATATTGTCAATAAATGAAGTACAACAATTAATGCCACATGAATTTTTAATAACAATGATCCTTTTAATTCGTAGCATAATTAAATTAATTTAAACTAATGATACACAAAATGATCAACTTTTTTAAGTAATAGAAAACATAAGGCGACAACCTAAATGTTGATAAAAAAAGACTGTTTTTGGCTCTTCATATTCGTATTCCCAAATATGTTAAACTATCATTTATAACAATTAATAACCTGTATGAAATTGTTAGATAATTAAAATAAAAAATATTAAAAAATATCATCAAATAGATTTTGAAATTAAATCAAAATTTCATTACTTAACCATAAATATTTCTTCAACTTTGCATTATATTTTCATTGATAAGCTTAGAAAACTATGAAAAATACTTCTTTAAAACCATAAATATTTCTGCATTTCATGAAATTCAATTCAAAGTTGGAAAACCCCAAAACAAGCAGATTTGAATACCTTTTTCAAATTTTCTATTTTCCCAAAAAAGTATTTGAAAACAACCTCAATTTTCAACAACATAGCAGCCTCCTCATCGATAAGGATGGAGAATTAGATTGCACAAATAAACCAAATAATTGATTTTATCATTTTTCCCAAAACACAATAAATTCATATGATGAATGTGAAAACCCCAATTGGCTTGGTTATAAGCCTCCTCAATTACAGTTTGCACACAGCTCGTGGTCTACAGGATTTAATATGAGCATTGGGCATCAACGAATTCATTTCCAATCAAAGAGGCATCGAGATTGTCTTCCATGAACAAAAGCACATTGTGAATCTCAAACTAGCTTAGCATCCAATCAAGATTGCTAGTGAGAGCCTTAGCCAACCATTTATAAAGAACATTAAGATGAGTAATGGGTCCAACTACTTTATATTAATGGCACTAGATTTCTTAGGAAGGAGAACAATGACTGTTGCAGTCAACTAGGTAACCAATCTCCCAGTTCTGTGAAATTCTTCAGAGAAGCACAACACATCCTGTTTAACAAAACCCCAATTGTGCTCACAAAACGCTTCAGTAATCTCATCAGGCCCTGTGGCCTTGTCACCGTATATCACTGCTAGTGCACATGTAACTTCCTATTCAGGAAACTCAAGTTAAAGGAAAGCTGTATCCAGATCATACAAAGTGTCAAACTTGGTCCCTCAACCTCAGGCCTCCAACAGCAACCAGAATTTGCAGCAATATGAAAACAAACAAAGGCCTGAAAATTTGCCTTATTGCACCATTGTTTGATAAGATCATTTCCACCTTCATCCACATGTTCTCGAACCTAAAACAACCAAAGCAAGAAATAAGAGGTTATGTAACATCATTAATATTTATACAACCAAAAACTAGTTGGCTCAACAGACCCCACATAGGGTGCAGTCCAAGTCCAACACTAGACTTGTTACCCTCAAGCCTGTCTCATCACAAACATCAGAACCACAAAATAGGAGTCCAATTAGATAGTTTAAAGGCCTACTACAGAGTTCAGTTCCCATTAGAGCCTGGGGTCAATCACTTAGCCGTTGTTCATATTCTTCCTCACCTAGACCAAAGACAAAGGACCCTTCCATTTAATGGGAAGTAGACTTCTCGCACAACAGCCTGCCATTCTTAATTCTCTAGGCTTCCAAACACCAGCTCCATACTTCAACCCATGGAAATCGTTGAGGGAAAGGAAATAAAAGCCCTTCATCCAATAGCAGCGTATTTTCTCCAATTCCATTTGAGTCCGTTTAGGAATGGGATGACTTCCTGAATGCAACTATTGACATTCACCATACCATTCATTGGGCTATAATTGCTATTAACACCGGTTGAGGCCTCTTTCTGTGCTGATACTACCGGTTCAAATTCAGCTTACAATGCCACCAAATATTTTGTAATTCCAAAGTCCAAAGTTCACCTCAACTGACTCAGACCATTGAAAAAATTTCCAACAAATGCAAAGTCCAGCCAATTTAAAGTGACATCTATTCATAATGACTCCATCAATTTTCAGAAATCAATCAACACATTTCAAATGGCACTGAAGAGCTCAGGACTCCATAGATGTGAAGCAAGGCCCACAATTCTAAACCACAAATCAGCAACAGAATTATTCCCCTATGAAGACTAGAATACAGTGATGACCAATTAAGAAAGATTGAAAGGCCATCCAAAGTTCTCAAGTACTCCCCACAAATTTTGTGTTCCAGAGAAAGAATGTAAGAAACTCAAGAAAGCTCCACAAATAATTCTTTGACATATAGAGAACTTTCGACATATTGTCAATTTATCTTTTGATTTTGACCAGCAATAATGAACAGTTAACATCATCAATGCCAATGACAGATCTCTCCCAAGATCTTCGACTTTAGTGGAAGTGGAAGATTTGTCGACTGACAATAAAAGCTCTTTGCCAGGCAATCAAGACACCTTTGGAATTCTGTAAGGCCAATTTCCCATCAGCAGAACATCATTGAAGGATCTTCCAATGATCCAGACCTCTCTAGTAAGTCAACATCTTCAATTAACCAAACACAAAATCTAGGGCATCCCCTCACAGAAGGCTCTTCAGCAATTCTTGTGCACCATGATCTCCTTCAGAATATCATTGTCACCAAACACCCCTCTTATTCTAACTTTATAATTGCTTTGAAGAACTTCATTTAGCCACATCACAGCTTACAGCTCCCTCCACTTTTAGCACATACCATCACTCCCCAGTCCCCAGTCTATGTTCTTCCTTGGAATCCGAAAATAAAGGACAAACAGGTGGCCTAACAAGGCCACCATTCAACAGTCAAATGAATGGAGAGGGGGCGGAAAAGTAGAAGAAAGAGAAAACAAATAAAAAGCAGAGTAAAAAACAAAGGTTGAGAGAATAAGAAGAAAAGTAGAATAAAGAGAGAGAAAAAAAACATGTATACTTGAGTTGGTGTAGAAATTTATAAAAGTTATCAAAGTTGTTAATTTGGGTAAGTGAATTTCTGCATCTTTGAAGGCTTGTAACTAGTTGTTATTTCAATTCCTGTCATTTTAATGGATCATCCAATAGAAAAGTAGTTACTTGGCACTTTTAAAAGTAAATAAAAGTGACATTCTAATAATATTTTTAAATATAATAAGTCATGAGGACAGGGCTAATAATAAAAATACCTAACCCAGGAACATTAAACTGTAATATCACATAGTATAGAGGGAAAAAATGATTGTAGTATTTCATGCATTTTATACATCATATTTCATTAATAGATTAGAAGCCTTATGAATACTTTATGGCATTATATTTTCCGGTGATAATTTAGCAGCTGAAAGAGCACCTGGGAGTACTGAAGCAATCAGATCCCTTAATTCACAGTCCAGATGAGTAGATAACTATTTAATAGCTTGTTCCTTTGAAACAAATAGTTATGTATTGTCACAAATTCAACTACGGCTTATTTATGGAATTTCATATCAAATATTTTCTGAATATTTCGAATGGAAGGCAAATGTGGGAATATTAATTGCAAGTGTAGAATCAGCTAGTATTTGTTCAGCAAAAGTCACTTGTGGTACTCAATTTTGGTAATCAGAGGACACTCCTAGATATGTATCTAAAAACTATGTCAACAATAGCCTTTGGGGCCCACTTTTGGTATGCTTGGAGGATTTAGGTTGTATATTGGGGATCATGGATAAAAATATCAGTATCCATTTTAATATTGGTAATGGTTGCGGCTACATTGTTATTGAATAATACATATCGGTATCAGATATTTCGGAAGGAGAAAATTTTCTAAAAATAATAAGATGGTAGGGCCATATCTTCCGATATATCAGTTGTATAGGTTAATATATTATAATATATTACCGATACAGATTTATATCACAATATTGTCGCTGGATCAAGATATATTGATATCAAAAGACCATAATACCGATAAATATAAGCCAATATTGTAAATATCAACCAATATTTGTATCAATATCAAGGATGCATTTTGTCTTTGGTACCCGTCTATGTGGGTCCAACAATCTTAAATTATTGAATCCTTTGGGATGTAGCTACCAATAATCAAATCCTTTGGACTTATAGCTTAAAATTCTAATACTTCGGGATTTAGCTTTTTCCTGTAGCAGAGTAGCTTAGTCATACTAGTAAGTGTATTAAGAATGTTTTACAGCAATGATGTTTGTTTAAAAAAAAAAGGCTTGATTTCCTCTATAGAAAAGGAGAATTGCATAGTTTAACTTTGATTTTGAAATTTTAGATTGAAATGGGCATAGAGCTTAGCATATTAAATTTTTTATCTGTTCCCATTTATTAGGATTTTATTCGCCAAAGAGCTTGTCTCATTCCCTGTTTTCCACTCCTCTTGCAGGTAGTAGTAAGCAGCTGTTGGTACAAGGTTCTTTCTAGTAGCTGATTCTGTGCCTAAACAAGGTCAAACCAATGGACATATTGCCTTGATCATTTTTGAGCAAGTAGATAGGCAGAGATGGTTGTATCCTATCGGAAGGTTTGACCCTTTATGGGGTTTATTTTAACATTGTAAATAGTAATCCTAACAGAAGGGATAGGCAAAATTGTAATTTTTTATAGAAGGACTTGATTAAAAACCTTGGAAAAGCATACCGTTTGTTAAAGACTATACATTTGCTTTCTCTGCTATATTAACATGGGTTTCAAGGCATACCAGGTACAACAGATTTTAACTGTACTTGAGTTCCTAAGAGAAACTCTGTCAGTGTCCAATCATATCAGTGAGGACGAATGTTGATAACTTCTCTCTACATTGAATCACATATTCTAGGAGTATTCCAACTTACTACATGTCGATAAATTTGTATAATCAGATGATGATTGGAAGCTACCTACATAAAATGCTTTGAAGTTCCTTTCAATCCATGAGATGGAAGTGTTGGGAATTCCAACACTATAGGAGGAAAGAATAGCTACCCGTAAGAGGGTGGATGAGGAGATTAAAGAAGTCAAATCATTTTTGGAAGGCTACCCATATGATATGAGTCAAAGTGATGCCACTATGCCCAAATGCAAATAGAAGTGTCCCACAATGCAATGCAGCTTGTCTCATTTACCAATCAACGTAACTAAATCTGTATACAGAATGACACAAAAGATTGCATTATGATGCCTATTTTAAAAGTGACTTTTTTCAAATTTACCTGAACATTAAATCTCCAAAACCAAACTCAAAGAAAACGTAATAATCAGCACCGCTTTTTCTCAGTATAGAGAACTTGAAAGAGAGGCCATTAACATGAGATATTTTTATTCATGCAAACATAGCTGCTCTGACAGTTTTAAACTATTTTTCTATGAACAGAGAAGGTAGCACATTCAGCTGATGGATAAATGGAAGAAAGGATGGAAGACACAAATTAGGAAGACTATTATATTTTGACTATTATCTTAAGATATATTGCATTCTCGTATTTTTAGGGTATCTAGTTTTACCTTATTTTAGGAATTTTAAGATCTTCAGATTTAAATTATATTTATCTTCTGAATATACTCAAGCCCAAAGTAGGGAAGCTAGGTATTTTAGGCCACATTCTCTTTCGAACAGAACGAAGTTTACAATCATAGAATATCCGTATTATCTTGGCCTTCACTTCTTGGTTTATTTTCTGCCAATTAGCCCTGATCTCATCAATCTCCTATAAATTCATCTAATGCTCATCCTGAAATCTACTTTCTCATCTTCCTCGACATCTCATCCCCTTCATCTGAATCTCACTATTGCAGGCTTCGTCCCAGATCATCAATGCTCCCCTGGCCCCTCTATTGTTTAGCCATTTCTCAATCTTAGGACATATATGCAATAAGTTGAATGCAGCTGATAAATAAAATATAACTGAAAGTTAATTGCAAAAGTAATTTAAAATTTTCTGCTACTAAACAGGCACATTGAAAAAAAACTACAAAATGCACAATGAGAAAACAAAAGAAATAGCATATTCCAAATTAAATTAGCAGAAAAAAATTGCAAAAGACAGATTGACAAAAGATAAAAACAAAAAGAAAGAAACAATACTTTATGAGAAGCAACTGCCTGTCTGATTCCAATGATATGAAATCGTCATTATCATGGGCATATTGGTTAGACCCAGCTATCCGATGCGAATAATCCATTGGAAGAGTCATCAGTTCCCGATGCATCCCATACACACCAGCAGTGTCTTGGAAACCTAGTCCCTTTCCAGTTGACATCACTGTTCTCACAGTGTTCACCTAATAAAACATGTGCAAGTCTCAGCAACAGCAAGAGTTATATCCAATATAATACACTGAAAATGATTATCACAAATCCACAACAAACACATCTGAGCTTTTTGGTAAGCAACATCTTGGCTTCCTGAAACAATATCATGAGGCGCCAACAATACCTGATCATGAGCAGTTCTTGTCCATTTCTGTCGTTTTTCAAGCTCTACCTTGTCAATTCCATAGAAAGCAGGGTCTCTGGCAGCAACAGCAATTGCTTTATCCAATTCATCAATCTTCCCATCAAGAAAGCAAGCTTTTAGCCCTTGAATATAAAAGTCTAAATTGGCCCAGAACAATGAAAAATAGGTTTGGGTCAAATATCAGACAGATATTGCGCTGCATAATAACCACCTGTTCATCAACAAAAATCATGTATTCTACCAATATAATCAAGTTCAAGAATTACATCATCTTCTCAATATTAACTTGTTAGATGCCCAAAAGGTGCCACTAATCATTGTAAGAAGACAATATATTAGACAAACAGACCCTGATTAACTGTAGTAATTCAGACAAATACCTGCCATTCAATGCTCTCACAGCCACGAAGCAGTTCCTTCCTGACATGTTCGTGCTCTCCAATATCAGAAGTGAGATGTTCACATTTGTGAAAAGTTGACAGTAACTTATCAATCTAAACAAGCATGTGGTTGACTGATTAGTCATCTCCAGAAGCATAAAGCCATCATCAAGAAATTTGACATTGAGAATCATATTTGATAAAATGAGAAAATCTGGTGCAACTTATGTTCAAAATTCCCACCATGTAGAAAAAGAGATACTAGGGTCACAATTCTTCTTTCCTATTATGCTAAACTCATAGAACACAATTCCAAGAGTTCCTGTGCTATTTTTCAATCAGTGGCCCAACAACTCCAAAATCATCACGCACCTATACGAAAGCATCACTCTCAAACAAAGTACACACTACCAAAATTTTTATTTTAGCATGGAGCATGCTTTCCTGGTATCTGTTTTACTTTTTTACACCAATAAAGCGTACCAAATTCTAATTCCAGACCAACAAATCAACTTCTTTCCAAAAAAAAAAAGTTATCTAATAACATATCTTGAATAAAAAAACCTAAATCTACAGATGATAATAGATTTATGTCCACATCATATTTGCAGTTAACCAAACAAAATAAATGCAAAAACTAAAAGAGAATGAAAGCAATATTATACTATTCCACTCCAACATCCCAAAAAAATTAATCATAATCAACATAAATTAACAAGCCAGATGTCTTACACTGTGGAATTGGCTACAAAGATCCTCTCTTCCATCATTTAGCTTGATATAGTTAGCATCTTCTTAAAATTAGCAGTTACTTCTTCAGTCCAACACTTCAGAGGTTTACCTCTCCACATTCTATTATCTCTGTCACTCATTTTTTTCTCTCTTTCTGGTAAGAAGGATGCCCAAGGATGCATCATCACCCATGCACCCAATACAACTCAGACAATCCCACTTTATCAGTACATTATTTCTAACCAGAATTCCTATACTATCACAATCTCCCTTGCATTGCTATGGATGAATATGTTTTTTTAATTTGTGTTTTAAGATCAAATCATCATCCACGTAGAGATTTTAATAATTTTTTACTATTTGTATTAACTTGACTATTGAATATCTTGATTTAGTTAACGTCATGAAAGAAAATATCGGTATCCTACACGGCCATGGTTGAAAATATCAGCCGCTATGATGTGTATCGGCCGGTACCGATACCGATAAAATAACACAATGTGTCACTGATACAATCGATATGTTTGGCTGATTTCAAAAATAAAATAAAACAAGCTGAAATCCCATCCTAGCACACCTTAACATGCATGCCCTCCCTGTCTTCACTCTCACGAATGCCGCATAGCCCACCAAAGGAGAAAGAAAGGGCAAGTTCTTCCTGTTCAAAATTCTCTCAGTTTTTTTCTCTTTCTTCAACTCAAATACAAATTACTCAAACATGCACCATAATCCTACAAATTCAAACATTTTTCATTTTCTAAATTTTCAGATTTTGTGGTGAATTTGACATCATTGGCAAAATTGCTTGAGAATGAAAAAAAAGATAGAACTGTTGTTTTAGATCCATTCTTCTTATTGTTTGTTGTTCAATTTAGCTTAATATAGTACTTTTAACAAATATCTTACAAATTTCAGGCTCATAAACAAGGTCTAAGCATTCACTTTGAAAACCCTAAAATTACATTCGAGATAAAATTTCAAGGTCTACTTAAATTTATATCTAAAATTTATAAATCTATCAGTTATAAAAGTTTAGTTTGTATGTTTTTATGTTCGATGATGATTTTTTTTTTTTAATCTTTTAGAGGGGGGGGAAGTTTTTTGGAAATATTTTTAAAAACTCTTGTTAAATAAAGTTATAATATTGTGGATAATATTATTTGTTCATAATTTTAGTATTTTTATTTATATTTGTGGCTCTTAATATTTTTTTCTATTTTTTTCAAATAAAGGGTCTACTCAATTACATGAATGCCATACTATGCAAAAGATACATGATTACAAGTATATCATTTGCCCTAACTTTTCAACTATTAATAACTTGCATGAATATTATTTGGAAATGGATGACAATTCATTCTCTTCATTTGATTTTATTTTTATTGTTTTAATATTTTCTAGTGTATAATTTAATATTAAATTGTTAATTCTTGTGTAAAATTTGTCTAAATCGATTGAAATATACAAAATATAATTAATTGTGTTCAAATTTTAGTATTTATCTCAATTTCAATATGGTCACAAAAAATAATTGCGTCACTATGGCCAATAATGGTACGTATTGCATGATACAGTCACAAGCGATACTAATATCGATATTTTTGTCTATGGTCATAATTATATTAGTATTTGACATATTGAACAATACGCATGAGCATTGAATATGTTGGAAACAAAAAATTTTCTACAAATTATAAACTGACAGACAAATATCTGCTACTATAAAATTTTCTATAGTATTGTGAAAATTCAGTATTTGATAGGCCAATGCCGATATATGTCAATTCTCAACCGATATTTTATTCCATGGTTAACATACATTGCTTGTAGTCTTCCCATATAACGTACCTGACCAATATTAGTAGACTTTACGCCTGTTGTGCATCACAAATATAATTAGAGGAATAAACATGTGGCAACTCTTAAATAGTAACAAAACATGCATGTGCATTTCCTACGGTTTGAAGATCACCAAGCAGCTAATTTTTCTCAAATTTTTTTATTTGAAAAAAGGCTTATCTATAATATGAAAAATGCTAAGTTGAAGAGAAACAAATCTAACAAAAAGATGTTTATTAGTAAAAACATCGGAGCAGTTCTATCTTGGATTTTTGTCAAAGGAAAGTCCTCTTCTACCACACCATTTGATTCATTCAAGTTTTGTCCATCAATTTGTGATGACGAAGTCCTAGAATATTACATTTGTGTGTCTGATTCCATTAACAAATAGTGCCAACAACACACTAGATTTATCATATGGCAAACTAGTGACAAATAGCTCCCTTAAATTTGACCACATATGAAGTGCCCACAAATCTCATTACATGTTACATAAATACATGTCACCTATCTACTAGAAAGAATCTCAAAACATCTATACAAAATGGGGAGGTAAATGAATTGAGGCAAGCCATGAACTATTCAAACTTATTTTGGAATAGAACTTCCCAAAGTCAACTTGTCTCAATCTATGATTTGAATTTGAGCTCCTCAAGTATCTTCACAAGCCAGATTTGAACTTTGAGAAGCTCAATTCATGAGCACACGACCATAATCGAGCTCATATTCTTTGTTTTATCAATAGAATAACTTCATCAAATAGAATAAATATTTCTATATGTTTTTATGTTTATTTCTACAACAAGTCATTATATTTAACCTGTGCATGCAAAAAAATGTTTTTTTATATACACCAATAAAAAGAGGCTCTTTATAGAGAGGATATAAACCATATAGATTTGTTTTTTTTTCTTTGCTAGCAGACATAGGAAGAATCCTTTCCCAAGGAGTGGGATCCAACATCAATTACAATGTAAAAGGGAACAATCCAATTCACAAAAGAGGCTGCCTCACAGCTATAGTTTTGCAATTTATCAAGGGCCTAATAAAACGTGGTTTTGTCTCGTCATCCATTGTGATGTTTTATGTCGAAGGCCCAATTCAGGAAGGAAGTCCTTCCTGAATCCTTTCCCAAGGAGTGAGATCCAACATCAATTACAATGTAAAAGGGAACATGCCACTTCACAAAAGGGGCAGCCTCTCAGCTATAGCTTTGCAATTTATCAAGGGCCTAATAAAATGTGGTTTTGTCACGTCATCCATTGTGATGTTTATAAATCTTATGCCTTATGTTGAAGGCCCAATTCAGGAAGGAAGTCCTTCCTGAATCCTTTCCCAAGGAGTGGGATCCAACATCAATTACAATGTAAAAGGGAACATGCCACTTCACAAAAGGGGCAGCCTCTCGGCTATAGTTTTGCAATTTATCAAGGGCCTAATAAAACATGGTTTTGTTTCGTCATCCATTGTGATGTTTATAAATCTTATGCCTTATGTTGAAGGCCCGATTCAGGAGTGCATTACAATTTGATTCACTTAGAGGTTACAATTCAAAGCATAGAAAAAACCTCACTATATTATAGGGGTAAGACCACTTACATCTTATCCTCACAAGAGCCCACAATGCAAAAAATCTCATGCACTGGCTACTCTTTATAGCAACTACTCATGTGCATGTCAAAATTAAAGCCGCCTTCAAAATTTTTAAAATTTGGATTTCTCTTTTAAGGTCATAACTAGTATACTCAATCATATTGTAGTGTGAGTCCATTGACAAAAATCAAGCTTCAGATAACTCACCAACAACCATGAGCTCGGTTTAAGCTTGGTAGTACAAAGCATTCCCTAGAAAGAAGTCCTTTAAGACAGGCAACTAAGCTTATTGAATAACTCAAGTGACAATTTTTTTTTTTTTTTTGGTTACAACATAAGTGGTAAGTTGACTCAACTTGTTCACATCCCTAAAACAAATATGAAGCAAAGTGGAATAGGTATTGTGGTATAAAAGTATATATTTTATAGAGCACCTACGCAAACCTGCACACCACATCACTCACTTCCAAGTGCCTCGGCCCATCTATGATTTGTGTTGCATCTCCGGGCATCCTTGTACTTAGATGCATTGCGCTCGCGCTAAGGCCCAATTGAATTCAGCAACAATCTTGCAAGCTCCACATGCTAAATCAGATCAGAGGCTACACCACATAATCACATGCTCCGCACATATCCGTCCAGTAAATTATAGTGCCGTGCTACTCGTGCATTCCATTGCCAAGCTGTGCACATGCTCTAGTGTTGCGTCTCGTGTCCAAATTACAGTGTCGCAGCTCATGTTCACGTTCTTGTGCGTCGCCCCTCGTGAGTGTTGTGCCTGCATGCCGATGTTGCATACTGCACCCATTTGCTATTGTCACAGACTTCCAATGATCTGCATTCTGCAGGCACTCAAATACAGCACTCTACCAAGGCTCTCGTGTTTGTGCACACATGCCTATGACGTGCACCATGCTTGGGTACTCCCGTCCAAGCAACCGGTGTTTCCCCTCGCTAAGGCATGCCTCTAATCATGCATGGGTCCACTAGCCAACACTGGTGCAAGGCCAAAGCTAGCGCTACAACACTTGTGCTTGCATGCTGAGGGTTGACAGTTCCCATTCATGGAAAAACAATAAAGAAGCGACTAACGTTATGTTTTACCTCGTGATAATTTTATCCGAAGGTTTAGTGTTGGCAAAATTGACAAGCACAGCTTAGGGCGATAGGGTTAAGTTTGTGGTTACGAGATTGATACAATGATTCCTATTGTTTATGTGTCTGACTTTATATGGTACATGGTCTTTGCTTGTGAGGTCATATGCCCAAAGTTGTTCCCAATCCTCTTAGTGGACGATAGAGCTGAAAGGAAAGATTCTCCATTATCAAGAAAAATATTTTCTTCCCAAGAACCTATCTCTAAATGAAAATAGAAAGGGGGTAGTTTAACTGGTAGATTCTGTATGCTTTTAATAAGAAAGATCAAGCTTTATCTCCCCTTGCAACACATGTGCAAGCTTTCTTACCAACTCATCAACCAAAAACAAGTCTCTCTTCAGGCTAAAAGAGGGATAATGATTTTTGATTCCTCAAATTGTGCATAACACAAATGTGCAATACTGTCAACAACATACTCTTTCTATAAAGCATATCAGCCACTATAGTTCACCATATTGGTATTTTATTGCAATGAGTTTTGGAGATTAGAATTCCACTAAATCTGCCTAGGATTGAAATTATTTGAGAATTGAATAAGAAACTCACGATGAAAATAAATCCTATAAATTCACAATGCAATAAGTGGCTAATGCAGCCAACGAGTGAAATCTCTAAAAAAAAGCGTAAATTGATAAGTTGAACATGAACAGCTAGCCCCATATAACTGTCCCTTGAAATAAGAGCACCAATCCTCCTCTTGGCAAAGGAGGGCTCCCAATTTAACATGCAATTCATCACATTCTATGACAAAAAGGTTTTTAATGTCAATAATGCAAGCGATGGAGCTCAGGGCTGATTTATATGATTAAAAACCTATTTAGATATTTCGGAACATATAAAATTCTTCCCCTAAAATAGAAATTCAGTCATTAGGCCAAAGTTATGGATAAATCTTCAACTAGCTTTGTGATGTAAACATCATGGATATTCCAAATTAGAAGAAATTTGATTAGAGATTTGATTTTATTTGATTAAGAATAATTATATTTTATTTTATTTTGATTTTATTTGATGAGATTTTATTTTATTTTAGGAAATTATGTCATATTATTTCCTCATTAGTTAGGAAATTATTTTGTTTCCTAATTAACCTAATAAGAAAATTTTTTTATATAAGAATCCTAATTCTAATATTGAAGGTATTATTAATAAGTAGAATGGATATTAAGTATTATGATTTCCTTCTCACTCTACTGATCTCTACTTCTCTTATCTCTGTTCACTTCTCCTGTTTCTTCCCCTTTTTCCCAATTTCTTCTTCTCCTTTCCTCCTTCCCCCTTTCCTGCATTACCTTGGAAATTGGGCCCTACTATATGACCTAGTATACTGCCAGTCAGGATTTATTAGAATTTACTAGCATGAGCCTTCAAGTTAGACCTCCCCTCAACGAAATTCCGTGGCTTGCCCAAGATAATATGAGTGCTCAATTTCGTCAGCAGTGTAAAATAGAAAGTCATTTATGTAAACCATAATAAAACCAGAAAGTTATAATACATCCATAATCACATGCATGAACTTGTTGGGTTTGTGCCCATAACAAAAGATGTGTATAACCCATCTGAAGTATTGGATGCTTTTCCCCAATTTATCTCCTTGCTTCTGAGCTAAATTTGTTGATAGCCACTCTTTAATTTAATCTTTGAAACTACATTGTCTATCAAGTAATAATGGATACATATCATCTAGCCTATAAATCAAGATCCCACAATTAATGTAATCCTACTGAAAATATAACTATGCACACACATTCATTCTCCATTAAAAATCCTATCTTGAAGTCAGCAATCTTGTGGCATTACAGAGACATTTGATTCACATCCCACACCCACCAATAACCTTTCCATTTGCCTTATCATATCATCCCTCACATGGAGGCATTCGATAGGTTATGCCAACTCATTCCAATAAGCTTTCCATCTGTCGTTTTGTTTCATTCCACTCACAAGAAGACATTTGATAGGCAGAATATTTGGCCATTCTTCACAATGTGCCGATTGCACTTTGTTCAAGCAAAGTCATTAATCGGCTTGGTAATTATTCACTAAGAATGTTAAGCAAATATTCAGTCGGACACCTTCCCATTTTTCTAAGCATGATATCTTGCTTAGTTATAGGCATAATACCTTATGTGGTTATTGTAATCATAATTTTAGTAACTTCCTATTTATATTTCTGCAGCCTATTGAGACCATGTAAAGCATTTTATCATATATGAGAAATACAAAATATTAATTCTCTTCACTTTTATGTGGTATAGAACTGCTCGTAACCTAAGTCTAAAACACTATTCTTCTCTTTACTATGCCGCTTAAATTCACCACGTCGACTCCTCATCTCCACACTCCGTTCTTCTTGATCAACCAAAAGATCATATACCCAATATATAATTTTATAGCTACTAAATTTCAACAAAGCTCCATCTTCCCTCTTTTGCTGCAAAAATGATAGTTCTATTTTTGAGTTCCTTCTTCTTTGTGATGTTGAATACGTGGCATCCAGCATAAAGTTAACCTTGTCCTCCTTAGCTGTTGCACAATAATCGCCGACTGCCTCAACGTAGGATATTCTCTGATTTCATAAACATCTTTGTTGATGGAATTCATCAACGATAGTCAACAGCCTCTGGGTTTTCACCTTCATATTGGCAGACAATACATCTAATATTTGAGAAGTCAAGTGGTACCTCAATCAAACTTTTAAGATGAAAGATTTAGGTATATTAAACTATCTTCTTGGCTTAGAAGTCATCTCTACCACAACCAGATACTACTTGAATGAAGCCAAATAGGCATTTGATTTGTTTCCCAAGCCACCCTAGGCGATTGTAAAGTTACCTCTAATCCCCTAGAGACCTATGCTAAACTACAGATAGGAACTCTTCTTTCTGATGCCACTCTCTGCAGGCAACTAGTTGGGAATCTCAAACTTTATGGTCATACAACCTCACTTAGCATATGTTATTGTGAGCAAATTTATGGTAGCCCCTCGGTCTTCTCAATTTGCAGTCGTTTTACACATCAAATGTTAGTTTAAAGACACCTTATTACATTTCTCCAACAAATCTTCATTGAAATTGCATGCGTTCTCCAATGAAGAGTGGACCGGAGATACAACTAACCAACGATCAATGACAAGATACTGTTTTCTACTTGGGGCTTCCTCATTTCCTGGCAAAGTAAGAACCAAACCTTGGTATCTTGTACTAGCATTAAGGCAAAATATAGAACTGTAGAGCTGAACTTTTTTTACTTCAATGGCTCTTCACAGATATGGGCATTCATCGCTCTGAGGCTACCACTCATCATTGCAACATTGAAATTGCTATTCAGATAGCCCACAATTATCTCTTTCATGAACACATTAAACATCTTGAAACTGATTGTCACTTTGGTAGCCAACATCACCATCAAGGAAATGTTCATCTGCATTACATCTCCTCTATTGAGCAACTCTAGTTTGCGGAGACATTAAGCAAATAATCATGTGTGATACTTTCTCGTTTTACTTGGCATAATATCCAGCTTAATTATAAGCACAATATCCTCGGCATTACGGTAATCATAAATTTTATAACTTCCCTTAGCCCATATATTGAGACCATGAAAGAATTTTATTATATATGAAAAAAAAAAACAAATATCTTCATCCTCTTCAGTTTTACAAAGAAGTTCTTGAAATTCACTCAAGAGTTTTTTGATTATTCATGACAAGCAACACAATTTTCCAATCAACACCTATATGATCCCCAGTTCCTTCCTTTCTACCTCAAATGAGAATAAAAAGGATTACGCAAAATATAAATCGCCAATTTGTTCTTTAACGTTAGTAAATAGTGAAAACGTGACTATGCATACCAAAATGAGGAAGAACTTTCTGTGAGGTGAATAACATTATTCTCAAATCTCAATGATTTGGATCATGAACTTACAGATCCTTGGATCTCCTCTTTCACAATATAAAATGGATCTTGAACCGAAGACATATTCGATCAGTTGTACAAATCCCAACTATCCGCGTTCAGTCGCTTTACACAATGGTGCTTCTCAAAAGCCTACGTAGACTGCCGCAGTCAGACGATCGCAGATGGCGGAAGAGGACCGTCGGATGCAGAGGGTAGCAGGGAGTGCGACCGGAGAAAGAAACTGACAGACACCATACAAGATCTTGCAGAGGATTCGTTTCTGGTCGCATTAAATAACAACCTTTTATGGTGGACTGTAAAAATGATAGTTTTCATGTTATAGATGAATTTATAAAGGATGTTCAAGATGATTATTTTGGAATATGTTATTTACATAAAATATCAGTTTAGTAGATAAAAACAAGAATAGATATACTAATAAATTAGTATATTCCATTATGGCTCTTAAATTTAAAAGAATTAATAAAATAAAAAATAAAATCAGATATATAAATTATAAATTTATAATTATAAATAAAATAATTTAATCAAAATTAATTATTTTAATATTTTAAATAATAAATTTCATCAACTTAGATCCATAATTCATGAAAATAAAA
>JAOVVI020003279.1:0-10300 GCA_028571085.2 Nepenthes alata | reverse complement strand
CGAGCGCACTCATTCGTAAAAGGGCACTTGAGTGCACATTGAGTATGTGTTTAGCACAAACCTATGGAAAACGGTGCTCAAGTGTGGGTTAGGTATTAGGCAGATGTGGATATTGGGAGTTGCGCATCAACGAGTATCGGGCATGAATCTGATATTGATTTTTAGGAAGCTGGAATAAATGTCAACGAATGACTAGATATGGTCACAGAATATGTCAGCACATAATATGCCTAACATTTTGGATTCAGAATCAACAATTCATTTGTATCTCCTAAATTTGTCTATTATTTGTTATCATTATCAAGGATTATGGATTTTTCATTAGCATTGTCAACACCTAAGGAATACTCCTTAGTGAATGATATTGTGTATCCTGAGTGTATTATTTGAGTTAATGAGTTAGAGTTAGTGATAGATTTGATTTTGTAGGACATGCATAATTTTGATATAATATTGTACATAGATTGGTTAGCTAATTATCATACTAGCGTAGATTATTTTAATAAGAGGGTATATTTTTTTGATTTTGGAATGTGAACCATTTTATTTTTAATGAGTAATGCAAAAATAATCCCCATAAATTATTTTGGCGTTACATGCTTATTATTTGTTGAGGAGTGGATGCCAAGCCTATTTTATTTATGCGATTACTATTGTGAGTCATTGTATTCTAATAAGGGGTATACTTGTGGTATATGAATTTGAGGATGTTTTTCAAAAGATCTTATTGGATGACCGCTGAACCAAGAGATTGAATTTGAAATTAAAACCATGCCTGGAGTGGGGCCTATTTTAAAGACTCATTATAGAATGGCACCATCAGAGTTTAAAGAATTGAAGAAGTAATTGCAATAGCTATTGGGGAAGGGTTTCATTCGACCAAGTATGTCTTCTTAGGGTGCCCCAGTGTTGTTTATTAAGATGAAGGATGGGTTTATGCGACTATCTATAGACTATCGAGAGGTAATTAAGATCACTATTAAAAATAAGTATCCGTTGCCAAGAATTTATATTTTGTTTGACCAATTGTAAGGGATCCAAATATTTTTCAAGATTGACTTTTATTCGAGTTATCATCAATTAAGGATTAAGAAAGAAGATGTGGTGAAAACGTCTTTCTGAACGAGGTATGAGTAATATGAGTTTTTTATTATACATTTTTGGTTGATTAACACCCTTATAGGCTTTATAGATTTAATAAATCGAGTATGCTCTAGCACTTGTGTCGTGACATCCACGTGAATTCCCTCCTCTTTTGTATGCTTAAATAAATCTATAATGCAGATAATAAAATATATGATGCCACCTAGATATGACATATAAGTTTTTTTTAAATTATAATATAGGTTTTTGTACAAGTTTGTTTATTTAATTTTAATTTACTTACAAAAAAAAGACATATAAGTTTTTATAGTTTATTAAAATACTGTATTTTTTTGGTAAGTAAATATTATATTGTTAATTTATGAGTAATAGTTATATTTTAAATTGTAAAATTAATTGTCAAATAAATATTAATATGTCTGAGGATCTGGGTCATCGTACAATTTAGGGAACTACTTGATCTTACCCGATTGGTTGAACTAAAGTATGCTCGATTAGGAGCGGCATTCGAAGAGTGTGCTCTCTAGTAAATGCGGCTTTGGGATGGTTGCACTCATCGGAGGAGTAACTTTTGACGACTCCAATGTATATTAACACTTGAGTAAGTGGAGAATGTTCTGAATGTAAAGATTACTTGGCTCAATCAGGGATTTGAGTTTCGATCCTCTCCTTCATAGAGGAATGGGTATGTTTACAGAGCGAGCACTGGTTTAGCCATCCTTAGGCCTCACGGTGCTAATAGTTGTCTACGTGGATTCGTTGAACTGTATCAACGATCACGAAGAGCGATTATGGTAGCCACTACCATTCAAAAATATTTGCTTCATTGTCAAAGCGATCATTGGGGCATTATATGACAATTACCTTTTGAGAAGATTTGTTGAGTCACAACTGCCATCCTAAGAGTAATGTGCAATTGTGGGGGCGTAATCAGTCAGCTGCATTATGGTAAGTGCTACTTGCAATTATACGTTGAGTTGTAAATGTTGTCGGCTATTGAGTTGGAGGGACGACCGTTGGGGTGGCACATCATATAGCCTTAATTGCCTGTTTTCTTATGGGAAATTCCAAGTCGATCAGTTTATCCCAACCGCATTGCCTTTTGATCTTGGGCTAGGGAAGCATCCTGCTGGGCTTTCGTCTCCTAGGCCTTTCTTCTTCCAATGGGTTGAGTTCTTGGGCTGGCCCATGGGTCATTGTATCCATCACTAGCCCCCCCCATGCTGAGAGGATAGAATTTTTAACTCCTGACATACTCATTGATGGGACGCTAGCTATAGGCCTGCACGAGCGTTCCTTCCCCAGGACACCTACAGATTTTTTGTTTAGTTGGTCGGGATTATGCTGTTATGGGTAATTTCTCACATTGATTGCCTGATGATCTTCCTCTCAGCTATAAATGGAGGGGCCCTCTGTGCCTTGTATCACAAATTTTCTTTACTAGCCAAGTGATGTGAGAGTTCAGAGCTGGTATGGAACCTACGCTTCCACAAGCCGGGATTGAACGAAGTTCTTCTTCAATGTTCAAAGGCAAAATCTAAGGATGCACTTGAAGTCTGCCTTGGTTATCCTATTTTATGTGGGAAACTGCCTTGGTTTCCCTTTTTTATGTTTGTCTCAAAATTGGACCCACTATTTCCGTGTGAAATCCTTTGTTTCAGGTTTTGGCTCTCTATTCCACTCCTCGACACTAGATGGTTACCTCTGCAGCATTGCTTTTGACTTTGGGAAGGTAGAGGGTTTCTTCTCTTGCCTGCCTTGAATGTGCTATTCTAATAGTTGAGGTTCCATTCTAGGGGCAAGTCTTTTTTATTTTTCTTCTTTCTTGGTCTCGGCCACCCAAAGTTGGATGTGCTAAGTGTTATGACTTTTCTTAGAGGTTGAGAGTTTTCTTCCGATGTCCACCCTCTGGTCGGGTGGGCTTCCCACAGGGAGCAGCCTTCCTCATGTGTGTGTCCCCGGGTTGATTGTAGTAGGGTTGCTACTCCATGTATTTTTTTTCTTTTGAAGTGTATGTCCCTGTTGCAAGTTTTGTTGTACGTCGTAAAAGAAAATAATAGATAGAACTACTGAGCATTTGTTGCCTTCATGTTGCATGGCTCAAATATTCCTGTATGATATGAATAGTTGAAGCGTTTGAATGTTGCTTTCTATTGTGTGATACTTGATAGTCTGATAACTTGGACCTCTAACACTCGGTCTTCTGACAATCCAACTGGGAATAATGTGTCTTGAATGCCTGGTTAGGATGTGAACCAACTAGTCATGTCTTGAGTTTTTCAGGGTTGCATGTCTCCGATTCATTGTCTCATTGCAAAGGTGGTATGTCAGGGCATTATTACCTGTGCTGCACCGTTGATTCATAGATCTAGGCCTCTCGATCATCAGGCTGTTAGCGTGCTGTGCGGGGAGGTGAAACAACAATCATCATAAATGACTCGGGAAACTAATGTGTTGCGGAACTCTGCCGTATGGGCATTTGGCATGGTCATCATGGAGACGCCTCTTTGATATCCTTAAACAATGCCTCTCCTAGGTAAGAGCATCGGCTATTTAAATTTTCGGCCTTTGTCGCTTCCTGCACTTCTCTTCTTGATTCGAATTGCTCTACCCTACTTCACCTTTCTTGCTTTCCATGGCCTTCACGGGTGTCAACGCAATCCCTTCTGCTCTCACTACCCATGATGTGGGGTCCTTGTATGCCCGATACAATATTCCAAGCACAATCTCATACATGTTGCTTGTCATGATAACCAAGTTTGTTGCCCGCCGCATGGGTTCATCACTATCTATGAGGCCCACATGAACGGAGGCCTTCGTATCCCTTTTACTCATGAGTTGTATGAGATCCTGGTCTTTTTAGATGTTCCGATAGAGTGACTTCATCCCAATGCTGTCTGATGCATCGTTTCTTTGGGCGTCTTCTTTCACCAACATGGGCATTCCTTGGATGCTTTGACCTGAAGGCGATCTTCCAATTCAATCAGGTGACAAACTGGATTTCATTCACCCCCAGACAATATGAATAAGCAAGGGGAATCTAGACTCAATAAAGGGATAGAAGGACTGATTTTTTAATTTGTTGGTCCCTTCTGACTGGATCTCTTCCAATAAATGGGGTAGAGTGGAGGCCACCTATGTTGGAGATATCTTAGATTGGGAAGAAACTTTGATAAAGCCACTGACAGATCTAGTGGAGAGGCAATTTGACTCCTTCGATTGAAAGGACTACAGGCTATCTGCAAGGGCACTGGCATGGGCTAAGTGGGAGTTCCAGGCAAAAGGGGTGAATGTCATGGCTTGGCGGCTACACAAACCAGGGGTAAACTGGGTACTTTATACGTTTGAGATTCTCTTGAGAGGGCGGCTAGTCGGGTAGCATCGTCTCATTGCTCCTCCTCTGACTCAAACTTGGTCATTGCGGAGATGGTGTGGAATGCTAGCAAGTCATCAAGGAGACCGAGCTTCATCCATCTTCCTCGATTCACCAAGCTCTTGAGGAGGAAGCTGGGTCTACCAAGGGCGATGACCCCCTATTCCCTCTTCTGTGAGAATAAGTGACCTCAAGATTAGCAGGCCAGGCGAGCCAATCAGTGCTCTAACCTTAACCCAATATGGGGTCCCTATTGTTGTCGCTTTGTCACTTGAAGAGCTTGCACCAAACCCTTCTACTATTTTTGTTAAGGAGGATCCTAACAGTGATCGGGTGGCCAAGGCTCCTGTAGAGAATAATGCGGAGGTGATGGCGGGTGATGAGGTGCCTTGCTCAGAGGCTCTAGAGCCCGAAGTTCTGGAGGTTTCAAATGTTCCTCCTTCACCTCCAAGCTCTAGGGTACCCCCGGCGGTCATACAGTGCCTCTGTTGGGTTGGAGGACTCTGTTTGCTTCTTCGCTTGAGGCTCTGTCGAGTCCTTCATCCCCAGAGGAGTAGCCTTTCATTGAGGTATTAGTTATGTAGCTTTTTAATTTTGTACCTGCTGTCATCCTTGTCTAACCGCTTGATCTTTTACTTACGGTCATAGGAGGTGCTACGCTTGATGGAGACTTGCTTGTGTTAGTAGGAGGTGATGATACACCAGCGGGATGATATGGTTCCTTGGCAAGATGTTGAGATCTCTCGCTTGACCCAAATGTGTGTCGATCAAGCTGTGCTCAAAGAGATGGAGGGCTGAGCGAATGCTGCTGTTGTTGAGGATCAATAAAGTCAAGAGTGGGTTTCTAGCCTCGATGTTGAGTTATCCCAAGTCTTGGATGAGATCCCAAGAGCTCACAAAGGAAACATCTCGGACTCTAGATCTGATCGCCTCACTCAAGGATGCACTTCAGGGGGGCTGAACAACAACTTGCTAATCTCCGGAGTGAGTGTGCTTGGCTTGAGGGAGAGTTGAGGACCCAATTTAGTCTAGAGAAAGTCAACCGAGTACTAAATGATAGATTCTAGGATGACATTCATCTCTGCATGCAGATCGGGTCCTTAGTGGTTTCAGACTTTCATGTTGGTTTTTTCGATTGGAGGAATATCGGTGCTCGACATCAATCCAACTTGGTGGATTTCCTAAAGAGAGGGGAGCCTTCCCAGCCTTAGGATAGTCATTTGTTCGAGCCATAGGTATAGGCAGTATTTTGTATCTTTTGAGGCAAATGGACGCTCATTAATGTATAATTTGATTCTTTAATAAACCAGATAGACTATTTTGGTCATTATTGCTAATGTTTCTTTGTTTATGCTGAGTACTTTTTTTTAGCATTTTTTATTTGTCAGCTAAACATTATTGCTTTGTCGCAGGGTTTGGTTCGGACGTATTTGTCCGGGTGTGCTCATTCCCACAAGAGGAAGTTGTAACACTTCGACTTTATGGGGTGGTGCTCTTTCCTATGGGAGGACGTCATAACACGTTTGTTGGTGAGCCTCACTATGGCCGACTCGGCATGGTTTCCATAGTCACTGGGCTTTGGTGAAGTTTAGGCTGTCGTCCCCATGAAATATTAGTGCTTGGCCTTGTTAATGGACAGTGTCACGTTTGTACATCTAGTCCTAATCTTTCGACCGTCGTTGACTAATGGTGCTCTCTCTTTCGTGTGGATGTTATCGCACGTAAGATGGTAATACCCCCTAAGGTTTTTTGTGCCCACTTTGATGTGGTGGACTGATTTTCATCTGCAAGCCTCCCTGGGCCATAATGAC
The DNA here is from genome assembly GCA_028571085.2 of Nepenthes alata. Taxonomy (NCBI): domain Eukaryota; kingdom Viridiplantae; phylum Streptophyta; class Magnoliopsida; order Caryophyllales; family Nepenthaceae; genus Nepenthes; species Nepenthes alata. Next base: position 4,012 of record JAOVVI020003279.1, on the reverse strand, counting down.
TTACCTTATGTTGGTCACTTGATTATTTGAACCGAAGTTTTGGATTCGACCTCATTTGAATCGTTCAATAGCTGGACCAAGGTTTTTGATCGGGTTGTCACTAGTTGTGTTGCAGGTGAAGGCGTTCACCCAACTTAGGGACAGTTTAGGTCATTTGATTTTATACAATGGCATGCAAGTATTCATATGAACAATAAATTAAATAGACAGTTATTTTATTAATTAAAATGTGATACATTGTACACGCAATCTGCGTGATGTATATTTGACATAACTATGTTCTGTAAGGGATCATTGGTAATACTCTTTGACGTGGATGTCATTCTACGTCCTTGGGACTAATTTGCTATTTTCGATACGTAGCTTGTACGCACTACTCTAGAGAATGGATGACAGAGGAATGGTCCCTCTCAATTGGGGGAAATTTTGTTTCTATTAGCATTCTTGCCTCTATGCTTCGAACTAAGTCCCCCACCTCAAACTGGCGTGATTTCATTTTCTTATTGTAGTACTCAGTGATCCGTTGCTGATAGGCTACAGCGTGCAATCTGGCTACAACTTGGGCTTCTTCGAGCAAGTCAAGATACTCTCTGAGTTGTCAAAAACTATTGAGTGGGTTGATTTTTTTGACCCTGAGGCTGGGCAGTCCAATCTCTATTGGGATGACTGCTTCAGTCTAATAACACAAGCTGAAAGACGTCTCGCGAGTAGTTTCCCTCAGCGTTGTTTGGTATGACCATAATACGGAAGGGAGTTTGTTTGCTTAGGAACCCCTAGTGTCTTCTAACTTCATTTTTAGCCATGTAACGACATTCGGTTTATTACTTCCACTTGCCCGTTCACTTGTAGATAGGAAATGAAAGTATGAACCAACTTTATTTTTAAACTCGAGTAGTACTTGATGAAGTGTTTGTCAGTGAATTGGTTTCCATTGTCAATGATTATGACCTCAAAAATCCCAAACCTGCATATAATGTTCTGCCGAATGAACTTAGTGGCATTCTATTCCATGATCTGTCCCAGTGGGGTAGCTTCCATCTATTTCATGAAGTAGTCGATGCCGACTATGACAAATTTTTCCTGCCTAGAAGCAATGGGCAATGGATCGAGTATGTCGAGCCCTTACTATGTGAACGGCCATGGTTACTATATGGCCGATAGTTCCATGTGCGGCTGATGAGGAATGACGCCGTGGTTTGATAGTTCTCACATTTCTTCACGAACTCTATGACATCTCATTTCGTTGTCGACCAGTAGTAGCCTTACTAGATGACTTTGAATGCCAAGTTTTTACCTCCGATGTGTGACCCGCAGATTCCGAAGTAATTTGCTTAGCGCATGGTTTACTTCTTCTGGCGTGAGACACCGCATGTAGGGGGTGGAGTACCCTCACTAGTATAGTTTTTCATCCATGATGGTGTACCAGCCTATTGTCTTTTTAGTGTGCATGGCTTTCTCTGGACTTTCCAGTAGAAGGTCGTCGGTGAGGTTCATTCTGTACAGGGTCATCTAGTTTCTTGTTCAAGATTTATAACACCTCTCACTCTAGCTCCTCTATGCTCGGGGAGGCAAGAACTTCTCACAATTCTCGAGCATATTGCTCAGGATTATTGGTTGTCATCGCTTTCACCAATTGATTGGCCTTCCAATTGTCTTCCCTCAAGAAGTGAGTTATTTCGACCTAGTTGAATGTCTGGGTCAAGCATTTCACTCTAGCGAGGTATTTCAGGAGCAAAGGGTTAGACATATCAAAATTCCTAAGGACTTGGTTGACGATTAGCTCCGAGTCACTATAGATGATCAGATTCTTCACCGAGCATTCATTTGCCAACCTAAGTTTGGCCAGTGACACTTTGTACTTGGCGACGTTGTTGGTGGCTAGAAACTCGAGGGTCATCAATTATTTCATCTCCAACCTGATTGGAGTCCTCAAGACCACGCCTGCTCCACTTCTTGACTAAATTGATAATCCGTCCACATGTAATATCCAAATTGGAGCTTCTCCTTCCTAGCTAGTGCCTTTGTTTGGATGGAGGGCATTTGGAATCAGAGTAGTTATTTTGACTATGAAATCCGTGATGGTCTAACCTTTTATAGCCAGCCCCGATTAAAATTCTACGTCAAACTTGCCCAACTTGATCGACCATTTGACTAGTTGTTTGGATTTGTTAGGTCTATCTAGGATTCCTTTCAGTGGCTAGTCTATTTGGATGACAATTTTGTGCCCCTAGAACTACGATCATAACTTTTGGATTGAATAGACAAGCGCTAGAGTAGTCCTTTTGGTGTGTGTGTAACGAGTTTCGATATTTGTCAGGACTTTGCTGACGTAGTAAACCAGTTATTGCATCTCGAGCTTCTTCCTGATTTGGACTGAACTTAGTGCTGTATTCAAAATGGCTAGGTATAAGTATAATTCTTCGCCTTCTTGTGGTGACACTAGGAGAGAAGGGTTGGTAAGGTATTCCTTTAGCTTGGCCGTTTGGCAGTTGATCGTCCACTAGGAGCCACTTGCCTTCATTCCTCTTAAGACCTTGAAAAAGGAAAGATACTTTTTGGTTGATTTCACCAGAAATTGGGAGAGTGTTATGAGTATCTTGGTGAGCCTTTGGACCTTCTTCACAATTTGAGGCGGGTTCATGTTCAATATGGCTTTGATTTTCTTGGGGTTCACTTTGATTCCTCATTTAGAGATGATAAAGACCAAGAACTTCCCAACAGATACTTCAAATATGGTTGGATTAATTTCAACTGGTGTACATAGAATACTTTGAAAGCCTTCTTGAGGTTGCAAATATGGTTGTCAGTCATTTTTCTTTTGACGAGGATATCGTCCACATATACCTTTATATTTCGACCGATCTGGGCCTTGAATATTTTATTCACAAGCCGTTGATGCATAACTCCTGCATTTTGTACTCCAAAGGATATAGTTTTGTAACAGTACGTTCCCTAGTCTGTCACGAAAGAAGTGTGTTCATTATCTTTTGGACTAATTCAAATTTAGTTATAGTCTGAATAGTCATCCATGAAGTTAAGTAACTCGTATTCGAATGTGGAGTCCACCAGTAGATTAATCTTTGATAGTGGGAAACTATTATTTAGATATGCCTTATTCACATCAGTGAAGTCGCTACACAATTGTCATTTTCTACTACTCTTCTTGACGAGGATCAAGTTTGATAGTCAATTCGGGTACTGGATCTCTTTTATAAAGCCTACGTCAAGTAGCTTCTTTACTTCCTCGCATATGACAATTAATTTTTTTGATGGAGTGGTTTCTCCACTTTTACTGAAAGGTTTGTGACTGAGATTGAGGTTAACATGTAGACTATTACTCTGATCAGTATCCTTGACATGTCGGCAGGTGTCCATATAAAGATATCAGAGTTTTGTTGGAGGAAAATTATTAGTTGGTCATACAGTCGACTTGTTAGTGAGCTCCCGATATGTATATATTTTTCAGGCTCATATGAGTTCAGAGGGATCTGATTAGTTGACTCGTCAATTGTGCCTATTATAGGGTTGCTTTGTCCAGGAGGTCAAAATCTTTAGCCTACTATTCGGGAGTTGCCTGGGTGACCTGAGACAAATAGTACATTCGGGTGTCCACATAATCCTTTTGGCATTAAGGAAGGTTCTCAGCTCTGAGTGGCTTGAAGAGATGTGTTGGACCAGGCAGCTAGAGGCCCTCCTTGGCTAGGTGTTGCACGAGGCTTCTTCCTGAGTTGGGAGGCCTCCGGTCATCATGGAAGCAACACAGATTTCACCGCTCTAGACTTTCATCCCGCACTCTGTAGCTCTGTCGGCCCTCCTACCTTGTTTGGGCTCTGTCGCTTGGAGCTACTCGGGCCTTAAGGTCGTCAGGCCGTTAGGTCTTCTCGTGGGGTGTCTCTTCCATCGATTTCCTCTCTTAGAAATCAAAGCTTAGGAGATAAAGGAGGGAGCCCTCCGTTGTTGACCATCCAGGCGGGTGCATAAGGTTTGGAGCAGTTTGGACATGGTGTCCATC
>JAOVVI020003278.1:0-19371 GCA_028571085.2 Nepenthes alata | reverse complement strand
AGAGGTAATACAAAAAATTTGGCTAAATCCAATCGGCCCATTAAATGGTCATACTGAAAACTCGGCTAAGTGTGAGCGACCCATTAAGAGGTTATACTAAAAAACTTGGTCACGTCGTCGAGCAGCCGGCAAGAGGCTGAACTTAAAAACTTAGGTGGTCTAAAAAACGGCAAGCATGCAAAGACCTTAGAGGTAATATCTTCAGCCAACAATGGTCAAAAGGTTCAGACATTTTGTTCCTAAAGGATAAAGCTTCTTAAGAGTCTAAGTCTATAAAAGAACCATAAGCGCAAATAAAAAAGAGAAGTTGCACAAGGAAAGAATAATTTTCATTGATGCGTGCATGTACAATAAAAAAGGAGAACAAAAACACATATACAATGATACATTAAGGCCTAGAGGATTCGGGCGTAGAGGGGTCTAAGATGTCGTCCTCCTCTTGGCAGACAATCAAATCCGCTTTACTGTCAGCACCAGCATTCCTCAAATGAAGCAAGGAAAGTGAAAACAAGGGCACCAACATCTTCATTACGTGGCAACACAATGCAATGCCATCCCAGTACTTCCGCTCAAGGATGGACTTGAGATCCTCGTCCTTTATTGAAGTCCCGAGCTCGGCCTCCAAACGAACATTCCTGCCTCAGAGGAGAATGTACCACAACTGCTAGGCCTTCAGTAAATCCTCGAGAAAGGCAATTTTGCTCTTGGCTTCAGCAAGCTCGAGCTCAAAACTTTTGGCGCGTTTCTCTAAGGACCTGAGAGTCTTCAGCTCAGCATATGTCTAGGCGGCGTCGCCAATGATCAGACTAAGACTGTCAATCAGCTCATGAAGTTGTAAAAAAATGTATATCATTAAGGCACAGAAGGAGAGGAACAAAGAGCCATAAAGAAAGTAGAGAAGTACCTTCGTGACGAGAGAGCTTCTAGTTGAACTCTCCTCTCTGGGAGCCTCAAACTCAGCTGGTTTAGTTGTAGCTGCCTCATGCATCGCAAAAACCTCAGTCGCGGCCTCGGCCGTAGGGATAACTTCAAAAAGATCAAGGGCTGGGGGCTCAGCTGCTTTAGAGTAATTCTCTGCCCTAGTCTCCGCTTCAACAGCAAGTGAAATCCAAATGACGTCCTCAACCAGGATCTCATCATGGACCTCGGGCGGGAGCTCAAGTGGACTATTGATTTGGACTGCAAGGTAAGGGAGCTCAGTAGTCTCGCCTGTGGGCAACTCCATGGCCTGGCTTTCCTCAGCCTCAGCAGCCTCAGCGATTGTCATGGTAATCATCATCGTTGCATCCTTGGCATGAGTTGCCTTATTCTTCTCCTCTGCCTGTCCCTCGATGATGTCATCGGATAGATTGTAAATCCAATCCAAGGCCTCTCCAGTGAAAATAGAAAAAATATTAGGCACGGGCTCATCAAGAGGAGGAGGGGCAACAGAAGGTTCCATGGATAGGCCTATGTCCTCGGAGGGCTACTCCACAAGCTCAATTACCACTGATGGCCTAACGCCTTGAGCTTCTCGAACGAGCCCCTTCTTCCTTACTAGCCTCTCAGAGATGGTTTTGTCGTCATCAGAAGAAGGGTACTCAATAATCACCATTGGACGCTCTGAAGTCTTCGTCCGACGGCTCTTTGTGGTCTGCTCGAATGCCTCCTCAATCCTCAGAGCCTTTCTTTTCTTCTTCTTCTTTTTTTTTCAGAAGAGCGAAAGAAGCACCAGAGTCCTCGGATTGGGGCTTCCACTAGGCCTTCTCCATGGACTTGGATCCCAACCACCTGTTCTTCTTGTTCTCATTAAAAAAACCAATGTTAGCCAGCAGTGAAATCCTTATAAAATTTGGACTCTACGTTGCTCTAATCATTGGGGATAGCCCAATATTTTTGGACTCCAAGGAAAAAAAAATTATCCTTCTACCGCTTAGTAGCATTAGGATTTCCACTGTTGATGGTAAAGAACTAAGGGCGAGGAGTGATTACGATCCAATTTTGCCCATGGCTGAACCTCAGAATGCCCTTCAAGGCCAAAGTATCAAAGATCTTATGGTGGCAACGATCAAAGATGCAAAGTTGGACCAGATACCTCACGGCGTTGGGTTGAAGTCTCGCCACATGAATTTGGAGGTCCCTTATCAAGTCGAAGTACTCCAAGGGCATGGGATATTGAAGACCACCTTTGAGGTGGACTTCGTAGATAGTAATAAAGCTGTCGGGTGGGTTGCAAGCCCTCTCATGGGTATCAGGAACCACCATGCCCATCGAGCTTGAAATCCTATACTATGCTTGAATGGCTTTAAGACTAGCCAAAGTCAGCGAGGAGGCAATATCTCTCACTCTTGGATCCATGGGAAGATCTGGAAGAACAGAGAAGAAGAGGAAGGAAATCGCTAAGGAATGCGTCGAAGTCGCATAGAGTGTTTTGGAGGCACAAGAATTTTAACACTTAGAAAATTCGAACGAAATGACAAAGGCAAAGGAAGGAAAGCAACTTAAACGGCCTCAAAATTCAAAAGACGCGCCTCATTAAATGCCTTGCCACGCGTCAACTCCCCACGGGTCGCTGACAATGATGGTCTTTTCCTTCCTAAGGTTGCAATTAAGGCGCATTTAACACGCCAAGTTAGTGCGCTTTTAATGCGCCAAATGGTGGCGCAGTACAGCGCCTCAAACTCGAGATGAAAGTCTGCGGACAATGCCCGTTCAGATCATTCATTCCAGCTATGCCCTCAGATGCTTTCCTTAGTCATCGGACTATGGTCACTTCATTAGATAGATTTTGGTTGAGCCACTCAGAAAAAGTCCGCGGGCACTTGAAAAGTTTACTCTTAGAAGTTGAAGCACAAAGCTGTGGACAAAGAGGGACGTTCTGGAAGATTAGATCCATGTCAGAGTCGCGCATGCCAAAGGTTGAAATTCTTAAACCTCTTGGCATGGGGGGCTAATAATGGGTAGTGAATACCTAATGACCAATCACGGGACCTGTTTTCAAGAATTGGGCATGTGTTCCAAGAGGCCCACGATGCTGATTTGGCCAAAGAGGCTAAATTAGCCCAAGAAACCCAATGGCTTGAATTCGTGGCCCAAGAAGCCCAGAGAAGCTAAAAAGGTCCAAGAGGCTGACTTAGTTTTGGAAGCTCGAGGACTCCATAAGAGGTCAAATACTCCAATAAAGCCCAGAGGACATGGCACAGAGGACATGGCCTTAAGAGCCCAAAGACTCAACGCAACGCAAGCCCTCAGTTTAAGCCCGAGGACGTTTGTCAACAAACGTCCATGGATGTGACAAAGATCAAAGACCTCAATGAAGATGAGGACATTTGGCACTAAATATCCACAGACTTGATGAAAGCCAAATCAAGGATGCGAATTCTAAAAAGTCTCCAATGGTATGAGCGCAGAAAGGAAGCTCAGGACGGCTGAGAATGCTAGCTTAAAGGGATTATGTACGCAAAGGCACACGCAATCTCTACAACATGCAATTTTCGCAGGGAATGATGATCTGCAAAGTAGGTATGACAACTACAGAAGTGACGTCTCACAAAGCAGGCTCGTATGCACGCAACCTTTCTAACATAGCAAAAGAGATTTGTAGAGTTGGTGGTAGGCTTCCCTACACACGCCACCTCCACATGGGAGCTCCATGTAGGAGGACTATCCCACTATATAAGCTTTCATTGTATACCTAAAAAAGGACCCATAAATTTACTTCACTTGCATTTGTGCACACAGAAAGAGAAAAAGCAAGGCACTTACACTTCAAATTGAAAGAATACCTGTGCTTGCAAAAGTGATCATTGGAATTCACCGTGCACTCTATTCTTCTCATTTGTACTCAGATATTTAAATAGTAAAATTCTTTTCAAATTCAAAGTCCCGTAATTTTTTCCTCTAATTTGGATGAGAACTTTTCACGTAAAAATACCACGTGTCACTGTCTCTCTCTTTCCCTTCTACTTACAAACTCAGTATTTGTGTTACTCTGCATTCGCGTCCTCACCCGAATCAAAGTCACGATTCAAAGATGTAACAATTTTATATTACAACCATTAATTTTTAAATCTAACAATTAAAAAAAAAATTTAAAAACTTAATCTCGTTGCACGATTGACCTCTCTCCCACGAGTTACAGGGTGCTGAAACGTGTGGGCATCATAGTACCTCCCGACTCCCCTCTTTTTACTTGAATGAGAAGAATCCGAGAAATAATATTTAAATTTTAAAAATAACATTCTAAATATATACTTTTTTAATTTTTTTATATTTAGGTCTTACATTTAATAAAGATTAATATTTAAAAAAATAAAAAAATCATCTTAATAATATTTATAACATAAAACATCATCTCTTAAATTTATATCTAAAAGTAAGAAATATATCGAAGATGCTGCGACGTCTCTTGTTGCCTTGAGAGATCTTGCTTTGCGAAGTAAAATTTTTGCCTAAAATTTAATTTAATTTTTTTTTAAATAAAATTTATATTAAAAATAAACTACAAAAGAGAACAAAATTCCTACTCTGCGGATCAGAAACCGCGCCCCTCTTTTGTTACTACCGTTTTGGCAACTATCACACTACTAATTATAGCCAACCCCTTTTTCTTTCTAGAAAAAATAAAAATCATATAACTTCTCAAATTACAAAGTATTGATTTAGCATCGTCTTTCTTATGGATCTTCAAACTCGTAAAACCCAAAACTTCCACCATCACCATCCCTCCTCCGTCAACAAACTCCATGCCTATGCATTCTCTTTTCTTGTCATTTTTCTAACAATACTTATTTTCTCTAATATTCTCTCACCCTTCGACCCGAGGACTTTTCTTCGGATTGCCTTTCGGTCCCCTTTTCAACCTCCACCTTGTGATTATTCCAATGGAAATTGGGTTTTTGATGACGGTTACCCGCTTCAAAAGTACACAGAGAACTGCCGGTTTCTTGATCCCGGTTTTCGGTGTCATCAAAATGGACGGTTGGATCAAGGGTTTCGCAACTGGCGATGGCAACCCTACGGCTGTGATCTTCCAAGGTATTGTGTCTCGGCTCCCTGTATTGCGTCGTGATAAAAAGGGGAATGCATGGCTCTCTGTCTTTATGTATGGCAAATCTCTTATGTTCCCATTGTTCTAATTTTGTTTCCCATGCATGTAAAGAAAGAGATGGAATATTATTTCACAGCTGAAAAGAAATTATCCAAATCATCGACGCACAAGAACATCTGGGACCCTAAATCAACCGGGTTATCGGCTTTCAATTTGACTTATTGATTTCGTAAGTTAGAATTGACTAGGGTTTAGAGAGCTTCTAATCGAGATCATGATCGATGATCAGCTTTGAGAAATTTGATTTGTCATAAACGGATGCATCTAAAATTATATATATAACTTCAATGTACTCATTGATCAAAATATCAAAGCATTATATTACATACAAAGATAGACTATACCTTATATAAAAATTCAATCTTAATATACGTGTGTGTGTGTGTGTGTATATATATATACACGCAAACGACATTCTAAGCTACATGTTAAATTGTGAAAAAAAATAATTCAACAAAAACCAATCAACGATTTATGTTACGTCAAACAATATGCCAAGTAACACTAATATACTAGTAAAAGCAAGAATATAGATGGATCAGCACATTAGATTCACATTAAAATAGGATCTGCACAGGGAAAAATAACTTGCCATACATCGGTTATTAGAGACATGTCCAAAATAATCATGTCGAAGCATGACCTTCAAATTAAATTCTGAATTAGTGGATGATGCCAAAGATGTATGCAAGCCTGAACACAAAGAGAGGCTTCTATTGGTACTAAGTTCTTTTGCCAGGCAGTCATTCAGTAGGTTCAAATTAATAAAACGGTTCACATGAGTCAAATATGGAGAATAAACTTCTGACTAATACAGACACCAAATTGAATAGCTTGGCTTATATAGTTGAGTTCATCTCTGTAAGCAGGCAGTCTCAAACTTCAGTAAGGTGCCATAGAAATCTTTCTACCACTGTCAAAATAGCAATAATGTTCACAAAAATGGGAATTAGATAACACAATTCTATATTCCCAACAGTGACCAATTGAAATGGTTATGCTACTGGGGATCTTCTAACCATAAAAATCAAGTAGAAAATCAATAATATAATTGCTTGTTTTCTCACTTTTTCATTTTTTTACAGATTTAACGCAAGTGATTTCTTAGGAAGAAGCCGCAACGGGCGTATAGTATTTGCTGGGGATTCAATAGCGAGAAATCAATGGGAGTCATTGCTATGCATGCTTGCACAGGGAATATCAAATCAATCCACTATATATGAAGAGAATGGAAGCCCCATAACCAAACACAAAGGCTATCTTTCCATCAGATTCCTAGATTACAACCTAACAGTCCAGTACTATAGGGCGCCTTTCCTAGTAGGTGTCGGTCGGCCGCCAGTGAATTCATCAGCCCAAGTCCGAAGAGCTATTTGGGTTGACAAGCTGCATTGGTTCTCCGAACGGTGGGTCGGAGCCAACGTTCTGATCTTCAGTGGCGGGCATTGGTGGAATGATGACAAAACTGTTAAGGTGTAAGTACTTATTTTTCCTTTTCGGGTTAAAAACCAATTCAAGCTCAATATCGGTAAATCATCTCAAAAGTCTTTGAGTACAGGCTAGTCAACTCCCAAGGATCATGCCCCTGCATCATTACTGCAATAATAATAATGTTTTAAGTCCCATAAAGTAGGCTGGCTATATGAATATGCTTTTGTGATTCCACTCAGATCTGTATAATATCCTCAAAAGGTAGAATCATTTTTAAATCATCCTTTTATCACCTTATTCCAAACTTGCTAGGTTTGCCTCTTCATTTCTCCTTTCTATATGAACCTGCATTACTAAATGAGAAATTATAGCCCGAGCTCAAGTAGCTTTCCATACTACAATTACTAGAACAAAATCACCACTAATCAGGTCAGTTTTGAGCAAAACATTGCTCAACTTCAATAACTAAAGAAGCACCCAGTCTTGCTTTGAAAGCACACAAATCAATTTCAGGAAGCAATATGGTGATTTAGGTGGGATCACTTTGGATATAAAGAACCGAAAACTTGATCAACCTGTGTTGGCGTTTGGTTCTACAGAATGACAATGGAAGAGACCAAATTAAACTTCATAAATCAGGTGGATTTGATTTAGCTACATGTGTTTAACTAGGTATCCATATCAAGATGACAGAAACATCTTGTTCAATACTTGATGTATAACAACTGGAATTTGAGGTTGAATCATATTATTTTCATTGTCTTTCAATGCAAAGGGTGAAATTGTCTCTCCATGGAAATTCGTTAACCACGTTGAGGACCAAAACGAGGAATCAACCCAAGAGGCTCGCATCTGATTAATTAGTTGGTAATGTAATAACTTACCAAAATGATGATCAGTAGTTGGTCTAAGAGGATGATGAGTCATGTTGGGACAGAGACATGATTCTTGACTCCTATGGGAGACAGCAGTGGGGGAGTCTTTGGGATTCAGGAGAATCAAAACTAATCAAATGAAGTTCAATCTTGGTTTCAGAAGTTGAAACTAAATGCTAATTTTGAGCACGATCAAACAAGTCAAACTAGATCAAAGTATCATTTGGTTTGCTCATGACATATTAACAATAACTAATAAACAGAGCTGCTCAAGCTCGGCATGAGATTGGTTGAATGCCTGTTCAAGCTTGGTAATTAATGAGCCAAATTGAAGACTAAATTTAAGGTCATTGAATTAACAAGCCAATAATCAGTAACACAATACTCAAATCTGCCAAATTGTTAATATTTAAGTAGGATGGCATTAGTCTTTAATTCAAACCCCTTGCAAAATGTTTTGGGCTGGGGTAAACCCATCACTTCAGGTTATATGCCTTAACATGATCCAAATCCAACCTATTATTTTGTCTATTTCTCTCAATGAAAATTTAAAAGTTTGAAAATATTAGCATAGTTTTGAAGTCAACAGCACAATTTACTAATAACCATTCAAATTTATAATCCATTAAATAACGTATGTTGATGTAATGATATGTACAGGAAATGAAATGCAACAAAGAGATGAGGCAGAAAAAACATTAGGGTTAAATTGATATATGTTTCCCATGTTATATTATATTATATTGTATTATATCACATAATGTCATATTATATTAGGTTATGTTATATTGTATATATTTAGGGGTTGGGTTTAGTTTGAGGCATAGAAAATCCAAACCCAATTAGAAAGTTTTGGGTTTTCTCTGAACCAAGCCAAAGCAGGAAAAATGACGATCAATTCAAATCGGGCTATGTCGGGTTATATCAGGTTTGGACTTTCCAGCCAAACCTAGTACAAAGGCTAATAGCTGTAACACTGCCCATCTACAATTCTCGTACAGATAGCAAGCTGCTGCTGTTATAAAGAAATAATTCACACTACTGTTCTCTACTGTTTTAGGGGTTCTTATTTCCAGGAAGGGGGAACAATCAATATGACAATGGATTATAAGGAAGCATTTTGGAGGTCTCTGAAGACATGGAAGTCATGGGCAATGCAGAACCTAGATAGAAAAAGAACCCACATCTTCTTTCGCAGCTTTTCCTCGGTTCATTACAGGTACTGGTGCTCAAATTCAAATTCATGATATTTTCCTTTTTTTTTTTTTGGTTCAGTACTATACATATCTTACCACTAATACTACGACCTGGTCAAGGGCACAACATTGATACAAATATATTGTGGCTTTCCGAAATCAATATTTTTCAATACCACAATAATATTACGATATGTATCTGTATTAGTGATATATTGTAATATATCAGCCGATATAGCCCTACTAGATTACAATTTTTAGGAATTTTTTTCATTCTGATATATATGATACCGATACATATTGTCTGTATGTTCAATATCGATATGGTTGTGATCGATACCGACATTTTCATCTATGGGGCACAACCTAACCAGACCCACCAAGTCCAACCCAACATTTGCCTCTACCACCCCGTTTTGAGAACGTGTATCTGAGGTCAGGTGGGAAAACCTGCCGGGATCAGGCAGCACCCAACTGGCCACCCATGTCAAAAACGGCAGAAGACTTGCAGGATGCAGAGCTAACTGCTACACAACCTCAAAGGGTATTCTACATGTCAAGCTTTTTACTTAATAAATTCATATGACCAAATTTGTCAGTTGCTAGTTGGGCTCGCCTAACCGTGCAAAGACCGACCGAACCAGATGCTCATACCCAAGACAGGCTTGGTCACAAAAATTGGACCAAACTAGGACAAACTAGCCCCAAAAAATGATCGGGTCTTGTTTCCTACTGACGAGAGTAAGCCTTTGCATAAGGATTGGATTACTCTATTGTGAGGTCACAAATTCAAACTATAGGATTAAGAGTATATCTCACCCTTTTCAAACCCCATGATGCCGAATGACTGCCAAGTAATCTACTAATGAGTGTTGAGGCTATACGATTGTGTAGTTTTCTTTCTAATACACAAAAATGGCAGGAATGGAACATGGGATCAAGGCGGCATCTGCAAAGATAGCATGTCACCGGAAACAGATCAAACTAAGTTACAGGCTGAACCACTGCATAATAAATTTATTTCTGATGTAATCAAAGAGATGGAAGTGGAAAATAGAAAGGTAAAGTATTTGAATATCACATATCTAACAGAATTTAGGACAGATGGTCACCCATCGATCCATCGTGAGCCAGGGACTCGACTTCCTGTTATACAAGACTGCAGCCATTGGTGCCTTCCAGGGGTACCAGACACATGGAACGAAATTCTCTATGCTCAACTATTCTTGGAAGGATTTGGAACTCAGTCAATATAAAATGCAAGCGAACGCACCTCAAAGAAGGTCCTTTGGACAAGGAACAGGAAGGTGTCTGGAGTAGCTGCAAGCCTTGAACTCATCCCATTTCTTCAACACTCTCATCAAATTTGGCATCAGTGGTTTCCATCTCCTTCATTTTCTCCAGCTTCCTCAAGAGATCCAGCCTTTCTGGCCCATAGGTTGATGGTATCTGCAAAAACAAAAAGATTATAGGAGCCAAACAAACAAGGATCTAGCATCATGCACAAAGTCAAGAAATCACTCATGGAAGCATCAGGAAATACACACCAGGGATGGCACATATCTTTGAATGGCAGCCAAAATGGCTGCATGCCCAACTGCAGTTACCTGTAATGGTAGATAAGACACATGAATCAGAATCATGATAATGAGACCAATTCAGTTTTCCCCCACCCCATTCTTAGGTAGAGACTGAAATTAGGCCTAAGAGATCTTTGCAGTAGATAGTTATTCCTAGAACAATACTTGCTTTAATTATGCAATGGAAAAGTTACGAACAGAATTTCCAGTAATACAAACCCCCACATAAGCCTAAAGCAATGAAGCATGCAACAAAAGAAAATTTCTCCCACATAGCAAGTGAAGCGCATGATGGGCAGCCACAGAAGTACAACTGAAAAGCTATTGAACATTGAGTTCACTGTATGGCTTTACTAGCATGCTTGAAATAACTTTTGCACCACCCTTTTTATATCTTTTCCTTAATGTGAATGTCTCAAGACTGAATTTTTTTAAGTTATCACAGAGTTCACCTAGACGGAGAAAAGTTTGGGTGCATAAGCTATGTATCATAGAGGCTTGGCAATGGATTTTTGCTTTGTCAATTGGCAATGCCATAGATTTCCTTTAAACTTTATATTCTTGTACTGCCAACAGTTCAAAGGATTGATTCCCTATCAGAATTGATAACCAGCCTTGAAACACAATAGCCACAAGCAGGGTATCAAGTTGTAGTTGAAATGTTGAACAAATCAAATAGCAAGCTTATTTTAGGCATATGGCAGTGCACCAGCAATATTTCTCAATTAAACTCCAACAGCAAGCATTAACGGTTTGGCTTCATACTTGGGCATGCACTTCGATTGTTCTTTGCTCAGCATACCTCAATAACAATCCTCACGGTCAGTCAGATCAAGCCTATATGAAAGTGAACTTCTACACTGATGAATGCATGAATAGATTCAAGAGTAATCTCTGCAGGACTCAAATGGGCAGAAACTGCACGCACTACTTCAGTGAACAATAAGAGAATATGAGATAACTTGCTCAATTTGTGATTATCATAAAATTAGAGTCTACGTGTTGTACCACCTGAGATCTCATAAGTGATCTCTCAAATGAAATGTGGATGAGTAAAGTAATCTCTGTGAGGTAAAGAGTAAGCTATGTCTGCATTTGTTTTACATGAATAACTTGATAGGAAAAGAATCCAAATAGGAGGTAACCCATTGAGGATGGAGCAAGAATTTGCATCTCTAATCTATTTTTGGTGGATGTGGATTGCAATAGACTTTCAGCTTTTATTTTGTAATTAATCTCCCTCATAAAATATGTGATGAATCTGAGATCAGTTTATAAGGCCCACAGGCACACCCCTTGGAAGCAACAACTTCGTCTTTGAGGTCTGAATTAGTTGAAGGGATCAAAAAGCTTGGTTCTCAGGTGGTTTGGGTTTGGATAATTACATGCAATTTGTTCGTGAGCCATGTTCTCACTTACAGTGCACCTTCAGTGCTACTGGTGAACAAAGGATGATAGTAGTGACCGAGGGAAAATTTACAGCCATGTTAGGACCAGGACCCTCCAGACATGTAATAAATCCGGACAAAACTGAAGAGCTTACTCCTAATTGCAAAATATGCAAAAATAGGGCAGCAAAGACCACTCCAACCCTTGGAGTTGACTCCATTCTTTAACACGTTAATTGAACCTAAATTACACACTGAAAACTCAAAACATATTGAACAAGATGACGAAACAATCACACAAATTTTATTGGCCTTTGATTAGGTAACCTCTATCAGGGATGGAAGAAAAATACAAGCCCGATACAACCCAACATGACCAAACATGAACTGACCGGGATTTACCTGCTTTAATTAGACTTCTATTTGGATTTGTGTAAATCCCAAAACTTCACTATTGGATTTGAGTTGAGTTTGTATTTATCATGCTCTAAACCCAAACCTGGTCCAATTATAATAACATATAATATAAAACAATATGTAAATACCAACAAAACCTTAATATAAATTTAACATTTATGTTTTATTTTGTTTTATATAATGCCAATTCTGGTTTCAGAGTAACATTTGTTACATTTTGAATTCCGGCTACTGTACGGACGAAGATCCGGATGGGTTCATCTATCTTCATTGCACACTCGAACGGAACCCAGACAACACAAAGTATATGGTGAAATTTATCAGGATAATTAATGTGAATTGGGAGGTAAGGAGGGAGGGGAACAGAGCAATAACACACGAGATTTTATGTGAAAAACCCTCTTTGAATTGAGAGAGAACCCACGGGACTCTGGGTCCAAGAAGCTTTCACTATCTTTGAACCGGTTACAAGCTTTCAAGTGTACAAGGTGGAACAGCTTGGAGTTGTAAGCAGAGAATGATCTTGCTCTCTCTCTATCATTGTTCTCTCTTTTAGGAATTGTCCACAGTATACATGCAAAATACCAACCGTTCCCCTCCTCTTCAAGCGTTTAGATGAGGTATTTATAATGGTGGATCTTCCCTTGGAGAGTACACGTGGCGTTGGCGTGTACAGGGAGACCTGCCACCAGCTCCACCAATTCGACTTACTGTGTTAGGGGGTTACGTAGTCCTCGTCCTTGACAAAGGCTCTTGGCATTCGTCAAGTCCGCGAACTCTTGAAGTTAGATGTTCTTGGGCTTCAACTGAGAGCTTGGTCAGAGAGAAATCTTTGGGCTCTCAGAACTGTACCCTTAACTTCATGTCCTCGGGGCTTTATTAGAGACATTGGTCTTTCATGGTGTCCTCAGGCCTCCTGGGCTAAATTAGTTTCTCAGACTATTTTAGCCATTTGGGCTTCTCGGGGTGCTGGCCCTTAGTCCTTGGGCCTCTCGGGATGTGGACCATTGTCATTGGGCCTCTTGGGCTAATTTAGGCTATTGGCCAAATCAGCCTCTCAGATCTCGTAGATCCAAATCCTTAGGTCTTTCGGGACGTGGGCTTAACTTTTGGGCTGCTCTTTCTGGGCCCTAGGTACTGGGATCCATCAACATTTGCTATATGAATTGCTTGGTGCTTGGAAAATCCTGCAAATTTCAACTGCCTTATGAATTTGAGAACTTAAATATTATGGAAAAAAATTTTAAATTTTTTTATATGCTAAATTATGTTTAATGGATTGTAGATTTGAATATTTATTGGTAAATTGTGTTGTTGACTTAATTGACTAGAAACTATACTAATATTATTGAATTCTTAATTTTTCTTTAAGAGAAAAAATAGTTTTTGGTTGGATTTGGATTATATATATATATATATTACCAAAATTATCAGGTTTTTATCCAACCCAAAGTATTGTGGGTTGGATTTGGGTCATGGTTTCAAATTTTGGGGTTGGGTTTGGATTTCACTCCTCTAACCTGTTGCCATCCATACGCTCTATCAACTATGAGTTTGTTTTCGATATAGCTTAGTAACATATCCACCTTGCCGCTAGTGACAATCATCATCTTCCTTTCCTCTCTCTTTGTTTATGTCTCTTTTAGTTTGTGTTCCTTTTTCAGAGTATGAATCCCCTGCTAGTATCCCTTCTTTTCCTACTGATCATCTCAATGATTTAAAGGGTGGTGGGCATGAGGCTCCTCACATCTTGAGATTTGGGGAAGATCAAATGTATGCATCCTTACTCATGCAATTGTGGATGAATATATTGGTATGGGAGGCCCGATACTGATAGTTTCCAAGACCACAAAAAAAATCGCGATAAGTTGTTGCATCAATAATCTGTCAAAATATATTAATCAATATTCAAAATATTGACCCATATACCAAATATTTGAGCGATATATCAATTGATTTTTGCCCATTATGTATTATCCAATACTAACATGGTAGCGATCAATATTGATATTTTCATCTAGGCAAACAATACAAAGACATTGTTTTTGCCCCTCAAAACATGTTACTGCTAGTTCACAAGAATTAATGATGAATGCATGTAAAAAACGATTGAGATTTCTAATTTCGACAAATTATGCTCTAGCATTCGGGGAGTGAATGGAAGTTTTAAATAAAATGAGACATGAATTATAGACTATTGAAGTCCACATGTATAATAATCTGCTGAGTTGCATGTGAGACCCCGCTAAGCTAAAATCTTGTTTCCATCACTGGCAGCACTGGAGTTGCATGTTTACCTTGCAGCATTCCCAGAATCCCACATCACACGTGGACCATCATTGTGCCGGACAAGGAAATCATGTACTAAAACGAGGAAGATTGTGATATTCCACATCGAAAATGTGATGGACTTTATATCAATTTGTGAGGCATAAAGGCACATTCGTATGCAATAGCCACTTAATTATAAGTTCTCTATAGGTCCAAAAGCCTCGTTACCTGGTGTTTTGAGCTTGGGCTGTTACAGAAAAAATTACCAATTAATTTTTCCATATAACTATAGGGATGAACTGCACATATGCTCCATTTTCTTTTCCTTCTATTTTTTGGAAAAAGGGTGGGGGGGGTGTTGGAGGGTTGGAAAGCAGATTGAGGAATGACTATTCCAACTAATGAAGGTGCATGCGTTCCCTAGAAATGAAGTTTTAACATTCAAATAATGAAATCTAAACCAGACACAATTTGGATAGTCATTTCAATTCCAATTCCTGTCCCCAGTAAGCAGTTATGTTTCTTTATACATAATGAACATACAGCAGCTATATCAAAATACACCACAAAAATGGGATACACAAAATTCAAGCTGGAATTGGCATATTATAAATAAACAGATGGAATCATATGCGACATAAAGAACAGAAGTTCAATGCTACAAAACAATGCAGGCAGAAAAACTTACAGGAAGAAGCATGAGAAATCCAATAGGAACTACTGATGTCAGGTCCATTAGGGTTCTCTGAAGAGCTTTCTTCTCCTTTACTGTCAATTCATCTCCAATCATAACCCTTCTCAGCAGTCCCATCGCAGCGGCAACATCAATAGCTAGAAGTTGAGTGCCCTGCCAAACATCCTGCGTACAGATATCATTTCAATATAGACACGAGCAGTTCATAAAAGAACGAAAGTTGATGATGATACGAGGAAAAGTATATATTTGTGTTCAAAGAGCCACCTACACAAGGACAATGCAATTATAGATCAATATACTTAATCAACATTCACCTAATAAATAGACCATACATTTTTGAAATCACATCTGTGCAAAATTACATGCATTATGCTTGTTTACATATGGAATAATGTTGATAAGTATGCACCAAACAAAATGTCAGATACAGATGTAGATCATATGAATCTCGTACTAAAAGTAAGTAATGGATTCCATATAGTTTGGATGTTTCAACTGCAAATATATCTAAAGAACTTTGGAAATAATTTATTGAAATTTCACAGCAACCAGGCCCAAAATACGTACACAAGAGCTGAAAAGAATGAGCAAATATATCTTCACAGGGCTGCAACTAGGACAAGCTCAACAAAGACAAGCTCAATTGGGTACTTGTTCAGCTTTATATTTATCTCGGCCTAACTTGAACAATTAAATCAGTCCCAGCTTTTAGGCAACTAACTTATGCAAGTAAAATAACTAATGTGCCTGCTGATGAAAAGAAGAATGAGGATGGCAGTTTGCCCACATACACGTTCCCAGAGTCCCACACACACAAATAAAGACTCCAGAAGCCAAATATATTTGACTATATAATTCATAAGCATCATTGCAACTTTGCTACAGTAACTTGTGAAGGAGTTGCATGGCTGAACTCAAGGAATCTGATTACATATTGTTATTTGTTTGATCCACAAAGATGGCCTCATTATTCTTTACACAATTTATATGGAAGATATGAAAGAAAATATGTAATTCAAGCATCCATGGTGTACGCCTCATCTACTTGGTATGGTAGTGATGCGTCCTTGGTTCCTAGGCTGTGATACGGATTAGAGAGCCATTCGATCTTTCGCTACGAATCAAATTGGAGTGGGTCCAATTTCCGTCGCTGCTAACCAGGAACCTGCGCACCATAAATTACAAACAAGAGGTCAGAGAATTGGCGGGGCTCACTCCCCAATTTATTCTCCAACGCTCAAGTTAAAAATCTTTCTCGAGAAATAAAAAGATGTAAGAAAGATACTGGATAATACAAAATTGCATGTGAATGGGGGACGTGAGTGGACTAGGTCCTATTGTGCACCCGACGAGGGTGGCTTAGAGAGAAAGGAGGATTGGGCTCTTGCTGTGCGCCCGACGAGGGGCGGCTTAGAGAGAAAGAAGGATTGAGCTCCTGTCTGGTTGCACGCGATTAGTGGCTCACTAGGGTTGCACTCTATGAGTAGCTCACTACGGATGCACCCATGGAGTGGCTCACTTCGGATATACTGAGTAAGTGGCTCACTAGTGGTGTACTCGGCGATGAGTGACTATGTGAAGAGGAGGAAAAGCTGTGCAGGGAAAGAGCTTGGTTCTTCCTCTACTCTTCGGAGGACCTAGGCTTTCCACGGTCGAAGAGGGGCCTTATGGATTTAAGCAGGGTGTTTCCCAAACTCCGGAGGAGGATCTTCCTTCTGATGTCTGAGCTCCTCCCCTTATCCTCCTTTTTTCTTTTTTTTTTCCTTCTCCTCCCTCTTTTTTCTTCCTCTCCTCCCTTTCATTTTTCTCCTTTGGCCTCGCGGTGGCGAGGAGTATTCATAATGCTTCGTGGGTGAAAATTTGATGCCAAGGTCCGCAACAGGTGTCGCCTCCAGGTTTGCTGGCCACTGGAGGGCTAACGGGAATCATCTTTGTTAGGCGTTGCCTTACTATGGTAAGGAGGCCATGAGTGGTCCCCCGATCTAGTCATCGGGTGGTTTCAAGTAGCGTTCTGCATGTCCGTACTCTGACCGCTTTGTTGGCCGCCTGCCTGAGGGCCTTCTGGAATGGTCCGCCTAATTGTGCTGCAGATTAGGTTGTTGACGCTTGTCCAATTTGACCTATCACTCCCTGGGTTTCATTCTGGTCATCGCTATGGCCCATAAATTTGGCTGGATCGATCTCCTTATTGAGGCTCAGCCCGCCGCTTGCTGAGCTCCTTATCGCGCTGATGGTTGGGCCTCGGGCCGGACTAACTTATGGTGTCACCGGACCCATCAGGTAGATATAACTATCATAAGCAAATAAAGACAACAATCAGTTCAGTTGCGAAAAATTGAAATTTTCTAGAATTGTTTTTCTTGAAAAACAGAATATTAAAAAAAATGTATTCAAATCTATATATTTTACAACTTTGAACTAAATTTTCAAAAACTAAAAAAAATACTAAAAAGATATTTTTCAGAATTTTCCACTGGACATAAAGAAATGCTTCCCGTAGTTCTCTAAATACAACTTATAAATCAATCTTTTCAGGTTTGTAATTGTGGAAATATTATTTTCTAAACTTAAAAATATATGACAAGCTTGAAGTAATATTTAAAATACTTAATGCAATTTCAAATTAAGTTCTTAATTAATTTTGTTTTTTTCATCTTGTTTATCAATTATCTAACAAATTTAAGTTATTAAGTTGGTGTAAATGATATTTTCTACCCATTGGAGAATACGGTTATTCACTTGATATGAAGAGCTCCAAGTTTGGTTCTTTTGTCAATACATAGAGTAACAACCTCAAAAGATTTATCATTTGTGCATCATTGGCTTAATTACACAATTAAACATATTGCAATAAATTAAAAAACATCATTATGGAAAAGTAGCATATCATTAGTAGCCACACTTGACTTATTAGCAATTAAATACCATAGGTAAATCTATTAAGATTTGAACATTATTTTTCTTAGACTCAAATCATTAATTTGCAAGCTTAAAATGGATTTGAGCATAACTCACTAGCTTAGTTGATTAAGCTCAAATAAACTAAGTTGATGCTTTCAACTGAATCATAGCTACTTGTTCACTATCAGGTAGAACAATACAAAAAAGGTAGATAAATGTTATTTTATGTAAGAATATCACTAAGAACTACATTTAGTACATGGTATGCCGCGAGGCTATATAGACAGACTTTTACAAATTAACTATCAGAAATCAACTACGAGCAATTAGCTTAGGGTAGATCAATATAAAAATTAATATCTTATTTAAAAATTGTTCCTCCTTAAACTAGCTTAAAAATATGATTGATTCAACTTGTTAGCCTTCTTGAGTTGAACTCAAACAAGTTTTGATAAATAATTTCAAGATGAGCTCCACGTATATTTTTTTGATTAATAATTCTAATCATATGTTATGTGATTATGTTTTGCTAACTACAAATAAATATAAGTTGGTTGCGGTGTGCATATTTCTAACAAAAACAAATAAATATAAGTTGGTTGCGGTGTGCATATTTCTAACAAAAACAAATAAATATACTTTCTAGGAAAACTATGAAACTGTTTTCCTAACATAACCAGTCCAAAAGTTTTAAACCCACAGTGAAAACAGGAAACTAACAATTTTATTTGTCAAATTTATGGTTTAGACACAATTTAAAAAAAAAAAAAGAAAATTCCAGAGAAATGACTCATATTTTAGCATCATGACTTGAAGACGAAAAATGGCTATACCAAGACAAAAGCATATGTAGCAAAATAAGTCCAAAATGAAGATACTCATAAGTCTAAAAAAAAGAAAACTTGAAAATTACCAATTAGAAGCCAAAACCCTACCCCATGATTGATGCCTCCCACCAACTAATTTCTCACACACCCTTGGTACCTTCATGAAAATTATTTGCATTAAATCACCAAAAGGAAAGTCAACTGAAATTGATTCCTTGTATGAGTCATCAACTGGAGGTTCAATCACCAGATAGAAAGGCTGAAGCAGACACTGATGGTACGTTTGGTTGTTAGAATAGAATAAAGTGGGAATAGAATAGTTATTTTCAGGAAATAAAATAGGATGAGAATAAAGTTGGCATTGTTATTCCCATATTTGGTTGTTGGAATAGAATAAAGTGAAAATTAGTATTTCATTATTTGATTTGTAAACTAATATGAGGAATAAGGTGTGAATAGTGATAATAATAATAGTGATAATAGTAATAATAATAATAATGATAATAATAATAATAGTGTTGGGTCCCATGTCCTGGCCCATGAAGAATTTTGAGGCCCAAAAGATGGGTAGTCAGGCTCACACGAAACAAAAGGCCCGGCCCAGATACGCGGGAAACACGTGCGAGGCCACGCTGGCAGAAGACGACGCGACCCTGCAGCGCATTAATGAGCTGATGGCAGAAAAGCGGAACGGCTAGC
>JAOVVI020003277.1:0-19377 GCA_028571085.2 Nepenthes alata | reverse complement strand
AAAAATGCTTGAACTAAGGTTCATGTAGAACTTTAACCTGCATTTTATGTTAGAAGGAGACAGAATAATTTGAATATAGTGTCTTGTGAAGATATGTTGTGGTAAGCCATTTTAGCTGCCTGCATTTCTTGTGGATACAATTATGCAGACATATGTTGGTTGTTTTCCTCATTAAACTCATGTTTTCTAGATAGACGATAATGTCTTTGTGTCGACAGGAAGGTTATGACCAATATTGTAAGGTTTGTGTGCAATAAAGACATTATGAGTATCTGAGTGCTTATTTCCTTAAGGCTAGCTTCTTTTTACATATCTTTAGTCATACGCTATTGTTTCATCTATCCCTGCAAAGGTAACTCTGATTTTCTGTAACTTATTCATCTCTGTAAGCACATATAGGTTTCCAAGACAGTGGAGCTTATAAAGGCCAAGGGTGGCAAAGTAACTCGAGAGCCAGGTCCTGTTAAAGGTGGCAGTACGGTGATTGCATTCATTGAAGATCCTGATGGTTATAAATTTGAACTTCTAGAAAGAGGGCCTACACCTGAGCCATTGTGTCAAGTGATGCTTCGAGTTGGTGATCTTGATCGATCAATTGCTTTCTATGAGAAGGTGAGGGTTGCATGAGAAGTGAATAGTATTGTCCCAATTATATTGAGCATTTTCCCTTTCTCCTTTTCTTAATGCCATTTTTATTATAATATAGGCTTTTGGCTTGGAGCTTCTTCGCACACGTGATAATCCAGATTACAAGGTGCATCTAGCCGTCACTTCATAAATATGCTGTCTTTTGAATTTTGTTGACTTCTGAGAAGGCAAAAACTGTCTGTTAAATGATTTTGGTATCAATCTGCACCTATATTTCATGTAGCAGTGTAGTATTTACAGCCCATTGGATTAGTATTAGCTCTTAATTTCTGCAGGAGATTTTTTAATACTAAAGGGGGAATGCGTATTGCAAGTTACTCATGTGACTAGGGCCTAGGTGATATAGATATTATTTGTGGCCTTGTCAGTATTATTCTTATCGAGTAATATGTATTAGTATAGGCGGTATCAGATGCAACTTTTTTGCAAAGCATAATTGAATGAATTGGGAAGGATATATCGCCTACATGGTGACATATCACAATTGTGTCATATTATTAGGAAATACTGTTATTGGGGGGCTTGATGTTAATATATATCAGCTATTATTTTACATATCAGCCCATATTTCATTCCATGGTCTAGGGTTTGCTCTGCTCCTTATTGGATGTCAGGTGGGAGAGAGGAGGTTCATAAAACAAGGAAGGGGTGGAAGAGGAAATAGTACATTACCGATGATTCTCAACATGCTGTTAATATGTGGCAAATTGGCGAATAATTATCTTCCTAGGCAGATTAAATCCACCTGCATAATGTTGTATTGAGACCCTTCAATTGATGCAATACCAGTGTTTCCTCAACTGGTTGTCAAGTTAAGTGTCTATGACTATCTAATGTTTCTGTCTGCTTTTCACAATCATCTTGTCTTTTTTGGTGAAAGTGTGTCTACATTTGATTCTTCTCTTATAGAAACGGTCTTTGTCAATCTTATTTGTCTTCTAGAAGTTGGATGCTCGGATGCTTCTAATGCATGTTATGTTTTTGGCTAGAATTTGAATATCTGTATGTGAGGGTAGTGGAAATAAGGATATATTAAGGATTATAGGATGATATCACAATATGTCGAAATGTTGGTAATGGGTCTAGTTGTGCAATGGGTTGATCTAATCCCAAGGCCCAACTGTTAGCACACGAAGAAGAGCAAGGGCCCAACGAACAATGGCCTAAGCTCTAGGAAGAAGACCGATCCAGCCCAACCGAGTCACAACTAAGCGACCAAGATGAGGCCCAGAGAATGACAGGCCAAGGCGACAAGCGTCAATAGCCCAGCTGAAAACACAGACGGACGAATCAATCAGGAAGCCTCTCAACCAGAGTGGTTAGAACATGCGCATGCAGTGGTTAGAGCACGAGTATGCAGGCAGTGTCTACAGCCGTCGCTGCAGCAGTCTGACAAATGTGCTAAGGGGACCGCCCGCGGCTGTGTCATCGTCGCAAAGCGACAACTGACAACAACGGCTCCCGTCAACACTCCAATGGCCGACGAATTTTGACGGGACACCTGTCACAGGTATCGGCACCAAAGCCTTCTCCATAAAGCACTACAAATACTCATCACCGATACAGCAGGAGAGGAGGGAACAGAAGACACGAGATTTAGGGGAAGAAACACAGGAATGGAGAGAGAAGGAGAACTTTTGTATGCACAAAGGATCCCTGACTGAACAAACTCTCATGCGAGATACAAGAGCGAAGAAATGACCAAGCTCCCCTTCCCTCTTATAGTTTTCTTCTCCATCCCCAAAAGCAGCTCTATGTCAAATGCCATTCAGTGAGCCACTCATCAAGTACACCCCTAGTGAGCCACTCCAATCGAGTGCCTTTCTCCCTCTCTAAGCCGCTCCATGTCGAGCGCCTTTTGGTGAGTCACTCATTAAGTGCCACATATAGGAGCCCAGTCTTCTATCTCTCTAAGTCACTCCCTACCAAGCGCATACAGGAGTCCAATCCTCCTCTCACACCCCCCACATAAGTGCAATTCTGCATTCTCTCACATCCTCTTTGTATTTTTCTATTTCTCGAAAAAGATTTCTAACTTGAGTGTTGGAAGATAAACCGGATAGTGAGTCTCGTCAATCCTCTGACCTCTCGTTCGTTGTTTGTATTGCGCAAGTTTCAGGTTAACATCGATGGAGATTGAACTTGTTCCAGTTCAACCCGCAGTGGAAGATTGAGTAGCTTCCTAATCCGTACCATAACTCGGATCTTGGGATGCAACGGTTGCTATTAAAAAGGGCTTATTGCGTCAAACTAAAAAAAACAAAGATTGATGTCAAATATTGGATCTCTGAAGATCTCTTTCTCTCTCTCTGCTGCATGCCTTATCCAAACTGAGGTGTCAAATATGTCTGATGTGCTGCTGGCTGGTCTGTAGCAGGTTCAAAAATATTACAAATTGACAATATTCTGCTATATTTAGTGAAATGATGCATATATCGTGATATTCCAAATGTGTCTTTTCACTCGGACGAGCTTATGAGATAGTGCTATACATCTAAGAGAAACCAAAAATATCATGCAAAATGTTGCAATATTTTATTCCTTGATATTTTAACCGTTCAAGTTTCTGCTATGTTTTCTGGTGGCATAGTGGCACTAAGAACTTTTGCTTATAAGATATGATTTTGCCACTTTGCTGCTAGTAGACCTGATATCCAATTTGATACCTCAAGACATCCTAGAACATATCTACGTGGTGCTCTGAGTTACATGGTGCTCTGAGTGACTGACATGCACGATTCTCTTCATTTTTCTTTTCTTCTCACTATTAATGGAAACTTTGCATGTTTCTCTTCAAAGTTGAAGTTTGAAGACTAAGTTTATTGCCCAAATATTTAGGAATAAAATTCTTTTGCCCATGTGCCTTAAATATTTATTATATGAACTGGAGATGTAATTACGCAGTCCCTCGACCTAAATTGCAAACAACTAAGCCTTCCTAGATGTGACCATGCCTTCCTAGATGGGCACCCACCTTTCCAATTGTCTTTTTCCTACATTTTCGAGTAACTGATATTTTTGTAACTTAAGCCCCCCTCATTGTCTCTCTCTCCCTCTTTTCCTTTTACCTATTCTTTTTATTCTGAGGAATATGAGCACTATCCTGGGGATAATGTGTCGATATCTAACACGTATCAAATATCAATTCTCTCCCGATACACCCTGACATTTGTTGGATACACCCTGATGCGTGTCCAAGTTTTTATAATTTTTTTAAAAATTTTGGCATGTTCCAACATGTTTGGACATGCTTGAGACACATTTTTGACACGTTGGGAACATTTTTTGTTTGGATTTTTTTCTTATATTCGATATCTTTTGAAAATTATAAGTGTAAAGTGACAAAGTTAAAATATAGGTGTTGATTGATATATAAAATATGGTGTATGAAGTTTTGCAATAATTTGTTAAGTTATATCATTGCTACTGATTTGATGCAATATCTTGGTAAAGATGCTAAATCATAACTCATTTATATTTGTTTAATTGTGTGCTATCCTATGAAATGTTTTTGGTATATATTTTTATTACTAATTTAACATAAAATAGTATTGATCATCTGTTAGAAAAATACTGAACTCTGATTTTAATTAATGTGTCATCGACATGTCATTTCTTTGTTTCTAGAAAAATAGTGTGTCAATATATCCGTGTCGTGTCATGTTTGTATCCTGTGTCGTTGTCATGTTTATATCCTATGTCGGTGTCTATGCTTCTTAGTTTTTACTAATTGTTTCATATATGTTTATACTTTGAAATTGCAAATAACACTGATTCTTCCTGTCAGTATACAATAGCAATGATGGGCTATGGTCCTGAAGATAAAAATGCTGTCATGGAGTTGACCTACAACTATGGAGTTACAGGATATAATGCAGGAAATGGTTATGCTCAGGTAGGAATTACTCTTCTTCCACTTACCCTTGATATGCTAAAAAAGGGAAAGGGTAAAAATAGTTTTTGCTTTTCCGGACATGAAACAGTCAAGTGTGATAACTGTTATCTGACCTTTGGCATGTAAGTTACATGTTTTGTCTTCACACTCTGTAATATTTGTCTTATGGAGACAAATAAGCAAGCTGATTCATGCACCCCTACAGATTGCAATAGGCACAGATGATGTTTACAAAACTGCAGAAGCAATTAAACTCTGTGGTGGGACAGTTACCCGGGAACCTGGACCATTGCCTGGAATCAACACCAAGATTACTGCGTGCCTAGATCCAGATGGTTGGAAGACAGTATGGCTTCAACATTTGAACCTTTTATGCTTTCGGCTTAAGGATTTGCCATTTGTAATGCTTCTAGCTTGGATTCTGGGTATTTTCGTAATGGTACTTGCTCAGTTTGCATTGAGTTCTACCATGGGACTCTTGCTAGGTCTACTTCTGCATGAAATGATGCAAGTGAAAATAAATGCCTGCATGAACTCATGAACATTCATGGATGTGTAAACTCTATTTTATGATGGTAAATGCTATTATTCAAGAATAATATCCATTATCCATGACATTTTCTTATAAGTAACATGAGTATATAAGTTTGTCAAATACTTCAATTAAACAAGCAATCATTTATCAGGTTCTTATCACCACATCAGAGATTTGCTAATTTGCTGACAAAAATACTATCAGCTTTGAAAGAACATGGGGTGTGGAGCCATTACAGTTGTGGTAATTCCAGTGCTTTGTATGATTTATTGCAACTCATTTTTCAGAGAGAGAATGAATGCTGAAAAATAAGTTGTTGAAATAAGCACCTGCTTGGGCAAACTTTTTGCATAACTTCTCCAAAAAGCACTTTAGGCGTTTTTTCCAAAATGATTTAACTTGAAACTCGTTATATAGAAGCTCAGTCCACTCTTTAAATTGTTATTTTTGGCTGGATCAATAATAGGTTCTGTCGGAAGGCAATTCTTCCGGTCTGAGATTATCTTATATATGTTAAAAGGTAAGGGTTTTCTTCTGTTTTTTATACAGAGGCCCACAAAATAAGGCGAACTATGCCCTAAATAGCATGAAAAGAAGGAATTGTTGAGCTTAAACATTCTCACATAAGTAATTAAATAATCACTCAAACTTTTAACTATGCTTAAGTAATTAGCTGCTGCTTGTGCAAAAACTTTCATGCATTGCCAAGGAGTTGTTTTTGCTTCGTCTGTGTCTTTGTGATTGGTGTTGGGTAAAAGGAATGTTATCTTCATTGCTCTGTTTGTACCCATGACCTCTTCTATGTAGCAGTGTCTTCCTTACATTTTGCTTGCCGCTACTACTTTCTTCAATAGTTATTTGGCCGACTGCCATTATCTGATAGTTTCTTCTGCATCTGTGCAGGTTTTTGTTGATAACCTTGACTTCATTAAGGAATTGGAATGAATTTGGGGAATGCCATCAGACGAGAAATTGTGATCATAAAATCAGTGTACATTATTATTCTTGTAGTATTTGTTTTTAATCAGTTAAAATCCTAAGCTCTTGCCGAAACAATTCTTTTTCCAAGTCATCCTTCATAATAAAATAGCAGCAAATAGCGTTTCATATATGAAATTGTAAGGACAATTGCTCCTTCGTTTGCAAAACAACAATTAATTTTGTTTATGGTTCTTACATTGAAACACCCATCTCAAAGCATCTATCTCCTGTGTGTTTGTCAAGCTGATCTGACGATAGAAACTCAGAATCACTATTCACTAGAAACCTTATTTTGATGCTGTTGTTCTTAGTCTGTTTTCTGGTCAGCACCCACCCTTTTTTGCCTTGAGGGGAGGGGGATGATAAAGAGTGTAGGGCAAACCTCCAGGAGAGAAGATAAAAGCCATTGTTTGATCGATATACTTACTCATCCCTGTGTGGATTTCATATAAACCTGTTCTAACTATGATTATCATATCGTGATTTAGGTGGCGTAATGACTATCGGATATTGTTTTCATTTTGCAGTATTAGCATGTGAAAATCTTCTTTAATGAACCCAAGTAATAAAGAATGGTTCCAAAGGACAGATATCACAAAATGGTTTTATTTTATGGTTTTGCTATTCAATTGTGTTGCAATTATCTTACTGCAATTGTTTCTCTTGATTATAGGATCTTTAAGATATCTACTACTTTTAGTAGAATTTTCTCCTTGCAAGTATTTATCTTTTGTTTTCTACAATGGTTCATCTCTTTGTGCTGCACCTCCTCCTCTGGTTTCTCTCCCTTCCCTTCTGTTTTCCCTTGATCCTCCCTTTATTGTGCTTCTTTGACGTGTAGTGGTATATACATTTATCCAATCACTTGCATGAAACAGCCCGGTGCTCAGAATCACTTTAGCATGAAACAGCTCACTGCTCAGAGGAAACTCTCCTTTTCTCTGTTCCCCAGGCTCAAAAAAATAATCGAGGTTTGGGAAACCTACACTAGCTGTCCTTAGTCGCTATGTTTACACTTAATTTAATGGCATGGCTGGCTGTCACCAATCCAAATACATAAATTTTGAAAATGACGAAACTGCCGTTAAGCAACACCATCTGCCATACTTTGTTCAGACATCCCCCCTGGTTCTCCAGCCCAAATATTTCCTTCTGTTTCTCCCACCCCTACTTCCTTCCAGAAGAAGAAAGCAAATGCAATCAAAAGAAAAAGCAGGACAAAGGGAAAGACTGAGAAGAAAATAAAAGCAAAAACAAGTGCCACTGCGCCACCACCTCATCCCCCTCTCCCCTGTGTACACTGCAAATCACGGAAAAAAATATCCATATCGGCATTTGCTGTATTCAGTACAAATTCTTTTTTGTGATATGGAACTTGGGGGAGAATTATTGGTCAATGTCATATCAGTATAGGATCCCTCCAACACCGATATTTTCCAATACCGTGACAAAATCATAATGTCATTGTCTCGGCAATCTTCTAGTTTGAACAGAGTCTATTGCATCTTCAATGAGCACCACTGTCTCATTTCTCTTTCCTCTCACAGTGTGCCAATGACCATTCCTTAGTACAACCACAACTCTGTTCACAAATCTCACCCCCTACCCACTGAAATGAACCCAGCTTAATGAGAGGGTGAAAACGAGATAATTCAATTAACTGTTGATGTTGGCAGTATACTGGAGAAAGAGAGAATAATTTTTCTCTTTGTGACTTTTTAAGTATACTTTAGTAACTATCTTTATTGATCCTTAATTGTTATGATCGAGTGACCATTCTCATGTAGTATTGTTCCCTTCCCCTTCCCCTTCCCCTTCCCCTTCCCCTTCCTTTCACCCTCTGATCAAATGCAATAACAGAATTAAGCTAACAAGTTATGCCACTCGTGAATTTGTCTGACTAGTGTATTTCAAGATAACATTTAGATCAATTTAGAATCTGACACTATGTATTGGATATAATTAGTAGCATGGTTTCTATCCTAGACCTCTAATGACCTGGGCACTAGCAAGTTGGAAGAATGATGATTATTCCAAGAATGTTTACTACTCAGCTAGGCCAATAGATTAGGCTAGCTGTTCTTCGTCCACTAGTTAGCTTCTGTTTTTCACCTTTTCTCCATCTTCCTTCAATTTTTTGCATTTGATTCTAGTCAGTCTTTCTTCTTTTTATTTAAAAGTCCATCCATAGATTATATTTTCCTAGTTTTCATACACTTGTAATATAATGTTGGGAAAGAGCATTTCCTTGCATTTCCCATTACTTTCTGGGGAATAGGAAAACACATTGTGAAATAATTGTGGATGAGCATTCAATCATTAGGGCAATACCCTTACACTATGATATCATTTAATCTAATCGACTACCTCTGGTGATTTGCTACCTCAAGAACTAGTTGCCTACTAAATATGCATCCATTTCTAGCTATGTAATACGAATTTTTGATAATCCATATGTAAAATATTTCTCGATATAAAAAATAATACACATGGTTTCTTTACCAAGCAAGCAGTTAAGACAACACACGAGGCTGAAAATTTCATAAATGTACCATTTAAATGTAAAAGAAAAAACTCTCAAGATATGTTATTGTTGAAAAGAAAGCCCAAGAACTCTCATTGTTGTTATTTTTGTTTTGTTCTTTGTCTTGTATTTCAGTTAATTTTTGTAAACTGTCAGTTTTTTAGCACAATTTGATAATATAAAATTTCTTAATTCTCTAGATAAGCTTCATGTGCAACCATTCTCTCTAGACCAATAACTCTCTTCCTTTCTACTGTTAATACCGCTAAACACTCAAGAAATGTTATGACTTATTTTATTTCTTTGACGTGATACTTTTCACAACTAACACATTCTCAACAATTTTTAGTAAGATTGGATGGGCTTTTTTAGTTTTGTTGGGTTGATCATTCTTGAAAGGGGAAATTAAAGTGCCCTCTGTTTTTTTTCTACCTTTGAAAGTTTAGTTAATTTGTGTATTGCTTTGGTGTTGGGGATTGTGGGGAGTAATCGATTCATTACGTATAAACTTGATTGGTTTCTGAGTTTTGTAATTTGATTATGTGAAATAAAATTCAAAGTGCCCTTCTCTCTGATTTGTTGAAATCTAAGGAGTTCTTATTACATAACTTGTGTGCGATTTGTATTGTGTTAATGTTGTTTGGTTTGGTGATCCGTTTGATTTGATACGATGAGACTTGAATAATTTTATTTCGTAAAAGGGTTCATCCCAAATTGTCCAAGAGGTGGAACTTTAAAACCACCTTGCGAACTGCATAAAAATCCTAGCTTGATAATTTCGGGCTGTGCTATATTATTTTGTGATGTTTTGATTTAGACAATTGTTCTTTTTAAAAGTATTTTTACATTAAATCTATTGGCACTGTATCTGTTGTATAGGATAGAAATGTGCATATAGAGGTACAATGATACCTGACTATGGATTTAATTCATGCCCTGTAAATAACAATATCCTTTGGGATAATAGCTCGTTTGTCATGGCTTCTTTGTTGAAGGAAAGATCTATTCAGAGCCAGGTGCATGGTTCTAGCTAATTAGAGGTTTTGTAATGGAGTACTAAACAAGCGAAAAAGTTAAGTATGATCATGCAAAAGTGTGAGATATGAGCATGCTGTGTCTTGTAGATGGGGTGTACAATATGCTGTTGGAGTGGTGGTCTTGGTTTTGTATATTTACAATATTTGTATTGGTAGGTATATAATATGGAATAGATTGGTAGGGTTTCTAGTTTATTTTCTTTGTTTTGCAAGTACCTCCGGTCATGAAATGGTTGTCTGTATGCTGGTTTCTTCAATCTTTGATTTTTCAAAATTAGGCATCATCCTGCACCAGGAACAAGATATCTAGCTTGCTATCCATATCTTTCCTGTACTCCTACAGACACCAGGGATAGTTTGATGGACTAAACTCCCACTATGTGTGGTGTCTAAGGACAGGTTGGATCACTTTATGTCTACTGTACACGGTCTTGCCTTATGTTTTGTATGAAAGAACGTTTCCATGACCTGAATTTATGACCATTAGGTCATGCAGCGATAATTTTATCGTCATGTCAAGGCTTTCCATGTACTTTTAGAGACCATGGTCATTGTAAAGTAGGGGACGTATAGGAAGAGGAACTAAATAGAATACGGAATGGATATTATAATTTATACATAATGAATATCAATACATGAAAAAAAAAATCTCTCTTATCATTTGATGGACGTGAGAGAACTTTCATTACAGACCTCAAATTAGTATTGTGGAAGGGAACACTCCTTGGGGAATGTTACGTTGAATCTTTTGAAATCTTTGCAGTAGTCATAGACCATGGAGGTACTTCTGACACAATTCATTTGACCCAGTTGAGTATTATATACCTTACTGTACACGGGATTGGTCCACCAGTTAGCTGAGCTGTTACTTGCACATTGGTTAACACTGATCTTTCCCTTCCACTTGCAAGCTATCACCCTAAAACACTGAAATTTGGCAACGAATGGTGCAAGCGTCCTCGTCCGCCCTGAGTAGCCCATTGGTCAGCGTTCCACATGCTGGCAAAAGCTCTCATAGCTTGTGAGTCGGGGAAATTAGTTTCTGGATCATGATAGCTACGGAAACTCGGAGAATTTGTGTTCAGTTAAGCATTAAAGAAAATCTGAAAAGGCAGTTGGGTACTGGAAAATAAAGTTTTGTTTGTTTGATTCTCTGAGTGAAACATGGATAATTGTGCTATCTTGAGTGATTTACCACAATTTAAGAAATAGATCATTGTCGATGTGTATCATAGATGAAAATATTGATGTAAGTATCGGTCGCCGCCAATCATAACCTAGAAAATAATATTTTAGGTGTACCAGCCAATGTATCAGAATATATCGACAACACGGCTACGTATCATGATTGGTGCAGTATTAGGGGCTCAATACCGCTATATATTGGCCAATATTTTACATATTAGCCAATATATCGTGATATACTACCGATATGACAACTTATTATGATTTTATTACGGTTTTGAAAAATATCAACATCAAGGGGGTGACATTGATACATATAGGACAATATTTTGCAAGTCAGCTAATATTTTATTTCATGAATTGTGTTTTGCAGTCAAAACTGCAGGGTAGAGATGACTCACACCACTTCATAGGGGTTCCAGTGAATGGTGTAATTGTGGTAAACAGTAGTTGGATCAAACCAGGGTTTACACTGCTGTTCTCTCTTGCCAAATCCCTGAGAGAAGATATTTGTGTGAATAGTATAAGGTTGGCCTGAAATATTGCTAAGAAACTCAAAGTTTATCTCATCATGCTTAGCTCCTTTCAAAGAGATCTGTAGAAATTCAGAGATCGAGATATCATTAGCCATGCATACTCTTTGCTTTTTGCTTTTTTCTGTATATCTTGAACAATCAACTATTAACATCATTATTGTTACTATATTTTGCCTCCTATGGGATGCATTGCTGACTTAATTGAGTAAGTCTTTATATGTCCTATTAGTTTTACAGTACATAGCTCATCGTTGAACAGCTCCATTTATACCTAAGTAGAAGGTGGTGACTGTTCCTGCAGGGTTTCCAGTTGTCAACTTGATTTTCATTTCTATGCTTCCGTAATGAAACCTTCCCTTTGATATCATCCCTGATCCTGAAGTCATATGGAGAAGCAAATACATTGTCTGATTATAAGGTTTGCAAATTCAAATCCGCAATGCTTGGCATTACCAACTAGGATGTAGGGGCACTGCTTTTCAGAGCCGTTCATCTGAAAGTGGACAGTTGGGATTTAACCTTTCTTTGAATAAAATAAAAAATATATTAGGATCAACTATTTCAAATTATAACCATAGTTGTAGCCCTGTTATGTCCTTAACTTTTGATTGCTTCCTTTCTCTGGGCTGCTCTGTTTTTTCTGCATCTCGACTTACTGCATATGCTTGTAGATAATTGTGCTTAGCACCATGATTTTACTCTGAGGACTTGAAATGTGAGCACTGGGAAGAGATTACAGATGTATGATTACCTCCTGATTTGTTCAACATGTGTTCGAGATCTTCTCTACCTGTCATTCTTGCACGATTAATGCCCTGGTAGAAGTAGAAGTTTTTTGCAAAGTTGGCTTGAACTAAACATCGTTCGAATACAGTTGCATAGATGAATAATGCTATGAATAGTGTTTGTAGGCACCCCATTTCAACCTGATGAATGCTTCCTTCTCCTTGTTTCCTTTGTCCAATGGATGAAATGGGATACTGCTATTTGTTTCTCATGTCTTTTATAAGCTTATTAGATAAATGCTTATTCTATAGTTTGTTTTCTTCTTTTTGATTTTGTATATATTATGGTTGTGGTTACGATGTTCATGTTGGATTTTGGATTACTCATTTGTAAATCCCTCACCGATTTGTTATATCATCCAATTTGTTATATTGTCCAATGTTACATACAATGACGCACAAGTCTTGGCCTAATTGGATAAAATTATTGAGTGACACATGAAAGGCACCTGACTCAAGCACGTGTCCCGTTTGTCCAAAATAGAAGCGCCTAATGAGCGTCTAAGAAGTGTACATGCGTGTTCTGTTCAGAATAGAGACACCCTATATGCGTTTGAGAGGCGCACATATGTATTTTGTCTATAGTCTTCAGTGCTTGAAAAGTCCTCGTTTGTCGTTTGCATAGTAAGTTCACGCTTGATGCTTGTATTGTTCCTGATATAAAATTGTCTTAACGCAATTTTAATATTATTCATTTTGTGTTTTTGAGTTATTAAGTGTTGGCACAATAAGAAAAAGAGAGAGAAAAGAAGATTTGCTCATCCATTTAAGTCTCAAATTGTGTTTTATTTTTCACAGACTTTGGTACGCTTTTATTATTATAAATGGCATTTTACTGGTTATTTTTTTCTTTCATCTTATATGATTTATTGCTCGAGCTTATTACTATAAAGTATTATGTTTCTATATTTGTTGAAGATTTTTATAATCAAAACTCACCATTTGGTGGATATTTTTCGGACTCATATCTTATGATTTTCTTTCCTCATTTCAAAAGGTATTTTTCACATAAAACTTTATATATCTCATTATTTGTGATTGTTATTATTTGTTGTACATTATCGATTTATCACGTCACGGGTTTAGACAATGGGATCGGATCCCGACACATGCCATCTCTGCGCGATGGTTTCAAGTTTAAGGTTTCTTCACTGTTATTGATTGAAAATGCTAATTTCATAGACTCATCTTAGACCATGGCTGTTAAGTTTTTATGATTAGATTAGGGTGTCAAATGGCTTGGAGGAAGTTTACTTGGCCTAAGGAGATGCTGGGTAGAGCAGTGGGAAATGTCACGCGGAAGACTACTATCTGCAACCATGGCTGTCCAGCTGCTTTGCTTCACCATCATCTCCATGCCTCTCCAGTTCAACGTGCAGGCCTTAAAGCGTTGTTTAGAAATTATGATTTCGTGTGATGTTTATCTATTTATACACAATCCATTCAACAAAATGAGCCTTTGGTTCAGATTAAGATTTGTGGATTGCTTCCTGTCGTGTTCTTCGACTTAGCAGCTGTGGTTGTTGCCGTTGTCTGCTAAACCTGCGCAAGTCTCTCCTCTGGTTTGTGCGATATTTCTCTCTACTCTGAATTTTGGAAAATTTAAGGAAGATGGATAAAACAATTGAGAAATTATTTCAAAATTAGCTTTCCTTTGATCAATTTTTCCCTTGTTCTTCTCCCTTCCTTTCAGTTTAAGCTGGGATTTATAAGGAGCAGTACGTTCACTCTGAGATGCAGAGTCATCCATGGCAGCAAACACTCTCCCCATTGATTCATGAATTCGATCATAACTTTCCATGATTCAATATCCAACGGCCTAAATTTAATTTTTATAAGAATTTTTATAGAAATATGATAAAATTTTTTATCTGGGTTTTTTATAATGAGGGTATTTTAATATTTTAATAATTTGAAAAAAATTGAAATTTTGATTTTATATTTTTTTTTACAATAAATTTCGTGATCCCAGTTTCATAAATTTCTTGCATGCAATTGATTCTCTACGAACCTTGGTACGACATATGTTTACTTTCTTGTTATTCGGAGACGATGGATAAAGTGAAATTTTTGTGTAAAACTAGTGAGAAATTAAGTTTATTTGTTACATATACTTTGTAATTTAATTATATTTTGAAGATTATTGTAATTTTACAATTTAATAGCCTCTAAATTAGTTGAAAAATTTTAGAATCTTATTTCATTATTTAAATGTTTTGGATCCTCCTCTAAAAATTATATTTATTTTTTAATTGTTTTAATAATTTAATTATTACCATTTAAAATTTATTTTTTAATTGGTGAACAACTACTCCTTAGATCAATTTGATTATATTTATTTTCCTTTCATGCTGATCAGCCTTCCGTTTTCAGGGTAAAAAAAAGGCCTAAAAAAATATTGCCCCGGGCAAAAAAAAAATGTTATTACCGATATTAATATTTGATGAAAAGTATTTTTTAACTCTAAAATCATATTGTTGAATACTAATATTCATATGTCTCTATATTTGGAATATTATTAGTAAATATTTGTAGAAAAATAATAATATTTAGTATAAATATGATACACCCTATATAAGAAAGATTTATATAAAATATAAAAAAATATCATATGAAAGTACATATAAAATTGCTGTGGGTCGATTTAATATCAATTTTGCCCCACTATCTTCATGGGAAAGGAATTTCATGTTATATTTTCGACGGATCAATGAGATCTCATCTCTTAAAGTGGTAAAAAAATATTATTTTTTAAATTTAAATTATTTGTTTTTAACTAAATAATTATAATTTAATTATTTCTAAAAAAAATTTAAAAAAATTAATTAGAATCAACTATAAAATTATAAACATACAATTTAAAAATAGACAATCTAGCTTCTGTGGATATCCCTCGTCCCTATTTACAACATCGTGGATGAGAGTCGCCAGTTCGAAACCGGGGTCACTTCCTACATATTATCAATGCTGTTAAGTTAGAAAGCAATTCATTTCATTTGGTACGCCAAATACATCAAATGGCAAACATTACATACGCCAAAACTCAAAAACGATGAAGATAATAATGCCATACGTCGTGCACAAGTTTACACCTCTATAGCAGACGGATCCAGCTCCCCACACTGGGCACTCCGCGGTAGTTGACAAACAGCAGATAGTAACCAGGCGGCGCCAGCGCGGCCTTCGCCGGGGCGTTAGCCACCACAAGCCACGACCCTATCCCTGGCAATAAGCTGGTCACGGCCAGGTCTAATAGCCTCTGATTCATGGAGTACCCGTGAGTGGTAAACGGTGGTTGATACAGCGTCACGATTATATCTTCTTGGACAACGTTTTGATTCAGGTGAAATGTTATTACGATAGGCTGCCCATATCCCGCGATCTTCGGAGCTAAAAAGGGATCGATCGCCGGCCGGTAACTGTCAAGCTCCGGGTCTAAGTAAGGCGGCGAGAACTTCTCGACCCGTAGTTCGGTGGGGAACTTCACGTCCGTGAACCGATATCCGGGGTTGGTGTTGCTGCCCGCGACGAGGATCTTACCGTCGGGCAGGACGGCGGAAGAGGAGTGATACATTCGAGGGATTTGGCCAGGATTTAGCTCCTTAAACCGCTCGCCTGCGGGCTTATACGGGTCATAGATCACCGGAGTGAGATTGGGATCGTCGGCGAATTGCCATCCCGAAGCGCCCTTCTTAGCGCCGTTGATGATCAAAATCTCGCCGTTGGGCAAGTTGAGCATGTCGCCCATGATACGGGGCGAGGGCATTTTCTCGATCTCCCAGCCGGCGTCAGGCTGCATAATTCGGATCCTTCCGCACGAGTCCAGCGCCGGAAGGAAAACGCCTCCTTTCTCCGCCAACCCAAAGGCCAACGGTTGT
This sequence comes from Nepenthes alata, assembly GCA_028571085.2. Lineage (NCBI taxonomy): Eukaryota > Viridiplantae > Streptophyta > Magnoliopsida > Caryophyllales > Nepenthaceae > Nepenthes > Nepenthes alata. The sequence continues at coordinate 3,373 of JAOVVI020003277.1, read as the reverse complement.
CCACCGCCGCAAACCAATACTTCAGGGTCCGGATTTGGATCTTGGAGCTTTATGGGGAGGATGGCGGAGCTACCTGACCCGGGATAGTTTCGGGCTCCACCGGGCAAGTCCGGGTAATTACGAACCACCATGTTGTTCTTAACATCCAAGAGGATGGCTTTATAGTTAGCTAGGATGAAGAGATTACCGTCGGGAGCGAGGTGAACGAAAGGGTAGAGATTGTTTTCATGCACATCGGTTGTTTCAACAAGGAAGGGTAGGTCGATTGCTCCGGAGCTAGGTATGCCTTCCGGTGCAATGAACTCGTAACTGAATGCGCGGCGGCCGCCGACTACGATAAAGCGGCCGTCGGGCAGTAGTACTTGAGTTGAATACCACCTTGCGTCAGAGAGCTGAATGTTTGATTCCCTCCAATCACACGTGTCGCAACCTTCCTTATACCGCAGCGTTCTTCCACCGTCGGCCCAACCACCTGTCCCCACTAAGTTTCCGTCCGGTGCGAGGCCGCCGCTTGAGCACCATGGATCGGTGATCACCTGCCATGATTGGAGGCTGGTTAACCCTAAAACACCGCACAAAAGACCGACAAAGAATATCGACTGCTTGAAAATATTCCTACGTAAGATGATCGTTGTGTAGAACACATGCAATTTATAAGATTGAGCTGTCTACCATAACAACCAATCTTAAGCTAAGTTTTGACGGTTGGATTCGTATAAAAAGCCGCACCAATGAATTTTGATACGAATTCAACCGTAAAATCTTCTCGATTGGTAACATGATTATGCTATGTATGGTTGGTATTTAAGAAATACAATGTATGCACAGCGTACTTGGTAAGTAAAATTTATAGTTTATATCTCTAAATTAATAAAAATTATATATTTTGTTTCAACATTTAAAAATATTTATAGAAGTGATTGAGTGAATGTTATATATAGCAAATAAAAAATTAAAGTCTTTAAAATAAGAAATAGCCAAACCCATAAGTATACCATGAAATTATTATAAAAATTCAATGTCATAGAGTTCAAATCCTGTTCTAAATCCATGACAACAATAAACTCAAAACTTCCTTTGTAACTCTAGAAATATTTTTATAGTGGCTTCTTTTCATATCTCATTTTATAAAGTACCTCAAAATAACTCTATTTTATTGTATAATATCTAATTAAATAAGTCGTCTAGTAGACAAAGTTGAGTTTACAGTTTGAAAATCTATTTAAATCCTCAGATTCACGGTGAGACGCAGACAATTACATGCAGAATCATCAAAAAGCATTGTACTTACCAACCTCAGAAGAACTATTTTTCATTTCATTTACATCTCTCATTAATAGAAAATTTTTGGGTGGAACTTAGTTTTTATTTATTTTAAAAAAATTATCTGTGAAGTACCAACTAGTTCCAGGCTTCTTTAATCTATTACTAAAGAATTATATTTTTAAAAGATTATAAAATAATTAACATGTTCAATCCCTGGTTATGTGTATAACAGGAAAGTGAGTAAAACGAGGCAAAAAGAGAGAGAAAACTGGAGGGAAACTGAACCTTGAGGGGCCTGACTTCAGCAGTATCGATATCAAATTCAGCAGAGTGAGCATAGCAATCCAAGCCTCCGGTTTTTTTGATTTTCCGGCAAGTAACTCCGGGAGGCAACCGAAGATCCGACTTCCCCAGCGACGTCGCGTCGAACATTGTCACCTTGTTGTTGGGCATCAGCTGCATGTGCATGGCTGAAACCCCTGAATTCATGGAAACTGTTTCCCATTCCCCAAGGGATTCAGCTTCCATGAATTCGCTGCGTTTTTGCTGTTCTTGTCCGGGGAGGGTCCGGTAACCCGGAAAACCTCCATTAGATCCAAAACCAGGGAAGAAATTGAAAGGGAAAATGGCCTGGGCGGAAGCAAACAGGAGAAGAAGGAAACCTAAGGATCTAAGCATGAAAGTCATTGAATAGCGAATGACTTCCTCAATTGAAACTAGATGTCAAAGGAGCAGCAAAAGCTTATTCCCTGTCACAGATCTCCCGCTTCCCCTTATTTTGATGTTTTCGGTCTTTTTCCAGCCAACTAAAATGCATGTTTGCGTTGATTTTCACTGCTAATATGATCTGAGAAGAAGGCTAAAATTAGTGTCCGTATTATGGCGGCTTTTGTGAGCATTTTCTTGGAGCTGTTTCTGGCAATAAAATGAGAGGTTTCCAAGTAAGATATATAAGGCTTGAAGCAATTTGTGGCTGGACTTGTTGTTTTGGTCGGACTAAATGACTGTTAATCTGAATTCTAGAACTCCGTTTATATAAAATTTTCTGTTAACATTATCTGTAACATTTTCTCTACATTTCGTAACATTTTTCGATATCTAATAATTTGATATAAAATTTAAATTACTACACTAGCAGATTAATGATAGTCAATATTTTTAATCATGGTTAGGAGCACTAACAATTCTGTTGGGTTTTATGTCAGGTATTTGTAGATTTTACGCCAAATAAATAAATCATTACAAGGATACGTGAAAAAGGCCTTTATGTCATAAATTGTATAATTAAATTTTGACCCCAATAAAAATAGTAAAAACGGTAAAAATTAAATATTTAATACACGTAAAGAATATTTATTTCTAGATACCAATAAAACTAACAAACATGCAAAATATAACCGAGTATAACAATAATAAAAAGGTATAATTTTTTATGACGAAGAAAAAACTCGATACCCACGGTAATCGAGAAAAATTTCGTGGACTTCAACGGCTAGGGAAGCAATATACTATAAAAATCAACTTACAGACTAGGTGGTAACGACGCGCTAACCTAACTGACTTACTCCCATCTTGTAATCCCTACCAATGAACTCTTTATATTTGCCCGCGGCAACGGAATCGGACACATTCCGGTCTTCACGTCAATCTTCACTCTTTAGCCACTTGAATTGTCGAACACGATCGAGTCTCATTCTTCAACGTATCGACGTCTCCAACAAAGGTAGAAGGATGTAAGTATTTGAATGACAAAAAGAAAATATAGAGAAAACTTGTTATAATATGAAGCACAATGTTGTAGCTTTTAATTTTTTCAAAACAAGCAAGATCAATAGAGTACTAATAAGATTTTTATCAAGTGGGGCACGAAATTGATCTACCAAGAGTTCTAGGGTTTTAAAATAATAAGTCAAGTATTTATAGAGGGCTCAAAAATCGTATTTAAAAAGTTGCCTGTTGCCGCGGCGCTCGAGCGCTTGGAGAGGTTTCGGAGAAACCTTACGTGCACTCGAGCGCAGAGGCAGCGAGAGAGCCCTTTTTGAATTTTGCGCTTGAGCGCAAGGTTTCGGGTTTTTGGGGTCGAGCGACTAGAAAGGGCATGGAAAGC